>JAUMHH010089317.1:3468-22073 GCA_032359455.1 Chlamys rubida
GATATCAATTAGACTGATATTGGTATACATATTGATATCAATTAGACTGATATTGGTATACATTGATATCAATTAGAGTGATATTGGTATACATTGATATCAATTAGAGTGATATTGGTATACATATTGATATCAATTAGAGTGACATTGGTATACATACTGATATCAATTAGACTGATATTGGTATACATACTGATATCAATTAGACTGATATTGGTATACATTGATATCAGTTTAGGTACATTGATAATAAGAGACAAATGATCACAACGTATTCAGATTAAAACATTGAGTTTTGTAGAAGTGGAAATATTTGTTTGTGGAAAATTCACATTTTTACTCCTCAAACTATTCTTGTATTGGAAATATTTGCATTAGCAATGCGTTTACAGTGAACATTTTGTCTTATACTAATAGATTTGTGCAGATAAGTTACGAAATAAACTAAACATTTTCATATCACGAAACTTCCACAAGAGTTATGTCTGGTATTAGCATACTGTGTTGGTTACTATATACAAAGCAGTGTTAACAGGATGATTATGATTATTTTGTTGATTTTATTATCTGTTTGTTAAGCAGGGAACTCTATCATTGTTCTGTGTGTTGTTTTGGATGAGTACAATAATGGTCATATTCAGCAATATCTATATACCTTTCAGTATTTATGTTAACTAGACAAATTTAGAATGTTACTGTATAGAAAACTAGAAAAGTCACTGTGTAGACAACTGGAGAAAATTACGTCGTAGACAACTTTAGAATCTTACTGTATAGACAACTACAAAAAGTTACTGTGTAGACAACTACAAAAAGTTACTGTGTAGACAACTACAAAAAGTTCCTGTGTAGACAACTGGAGAAAGTTACTACATGTAGTTATAGACAACTAGAGAAAGTCACTAGTTATTGACAACTACAGAAATTGAAAAATATATAATTAGAGAAGGTCATCTAAAGATAACTTGAGAAAGCTATTGTATAGACTACAGAAATTGTTTTCTGAATTACCCAGAAAAACCTTTGCATTTATAAAGTGACCATTTATAAGTAGTTTCCATTATCATTTGATATTAAAGACAATACTGGTATTGTTTGTTATACTTTTTTTTCAAACAGATCATATTTCTTAATGTCTGTTCATGAGTTTATAAGTAGATTTGTGTGGTTTACATTTGAATCGTCTAACTACAAACTATCAAGACTATGCTGTTCTAACTTGTTTGTACGATATAGGATATTTATTTTGTACATAGAACTACCTGATTTGTCAGTATGCTAGTGTGGCCTGTTGACTTTGGTCCTTGTACTATGCAATAGTTTGACCTCTGTTGTTGGTAACCTGACGAGTGTGAAACATAACAGAATATATCCGAACAAATCTCGTACACACGTATGAAACTTGTAAAATAGTCAGCAGGAATCCTTTGATTTTTCTGTTCATTACATTCCCTGACAGGGTTGCGGGATTGCCAAGGACACTGTTTGAAATGTTGTGTTGGAGCACTGTCACACTTGATTGGACATTTAGATCTTATGTGCCTTGGTATAATCATAAAGCAGAGAATTTCTCTGGTAACATTTCAATGAACAATATATCAACAGTTTTTTAAAGATTTAGTTTTAAGTTTAAACACAAGCTGCCTGCAACATTCAAAGTCAAACCTGCACCTATTAGTACATGTAGGCTGTGGATTGTTTCCTATTATGCTGGAACAAGAGTTGTACATATACTTTCTGTAGTAACACAGAGCACGTAATTTATATTTAAACATAATGCACACGACTATTATTGTTTTATACATTGTTTGATTTATTACAGTAACGATTAAGACATATAGACTTAAGTAGGTTTCTGTCCACTTTCTCCAAATTCTGCTTTTCCCTAGCTGTCTGTTACTCTCTTCATATATTGAAATACATTGTACATATACAATTTATATATGATACAGGTTTGTGAATTCAAAGTTTAGCTATTGTCAAAGTAAACCAGGTCTCCTTTTGCTGTATCTGAATGAGACCATGGATTATGTACCTGCTTTTTTTTAATTTATTTTAAGAAATGTTTTGTTTTATTTTGTCTGTTATAATTAAGACTATTTTCATTGTTTTCACTGGATATCTGTATAGTTACTGTGTAACTATACAAACCAGTTAATTTATTGCGTGCTTTATTTAAAAAAAATTGTTTTTGATATGTTTCAAGAATAGATACAAAAGAAATTATCCATTTTTTTCATATAACTTAACAAGTAATGACGAAAAAACATATCAGAGGATTATTTGTATGATGTTCGTGGAAATATCTGGATATATGCTGAACAGTATTGGTATATATAACAGATTTTTGTAAACTAATTGTTGGATGTGGATTCCATGTAATTACATTTTATGGTTCGAAAAAAATGTCAGGATGGAAATTTGTCCTTTCATCACCAACACTCCCTGTTAGATGAAAACCGTGAATGTAATTTATGATTTGTTTTTTAGCCTCAAGCTCTGGTTGATTACTAATGGTGATAAACATTATTATTATGAAACAGTTGTCAGTTTGCATTTGATTAATACAGATGTAAGCATGCTTTTATGCTAGGAACTGAAAACATAGTTTAAACACAAGCTGCCTGCAACAGGATAAATAATAACCAAGTGAAAAACACTTGGTTATTATTTATCCTACAAATACTTCATTGATGTACATTTGTATTTATATACAGTGCAGTCTTTTTAATCCAGTCACTCTTGAAACTTTGATTACCAGCAAAAAAACACCTTTAGCCGGCACTCACGCACACATCCTTAAATGACCTTAGCTGTTAATAGGAGGTTAAACAAAATGAAACCAAAACCAAACCCAGCAAAAAGTGAAACCAAAAGTGATGTTGGAACAATTATATCCCTGAAATAAGCATCTGGAAATATTTTCAGAAAATATGAGTCCAGCTTTAACCCTTTCACCACTGTAGACCATAATTGACTCATCCAGATCAATACATGGTAGAGTCTACTAAAGTTGCATAGGGGTGAAAGGGTTAATGAAGAGAGCTTCCATTTCGATAAAACATACATAAATAACATTAGTAGGATAAGTAGGTCATCAACCAAACTTTGCTTATGACACATTAAAGGATCCTAGATTCTAAGAAACTAATTTAGTATAGAAATAAATGACTAATTGAACCTGGTATTTTATTGTTTCTTGAAAAAACAAATTGTTTCAGTATCATAAACAAATATTATTCTACTATAAACTATAGGCTAGCAATAAGTTATAGGTTAGCAATATTTGTAAATATACGTACCCTGAACAGTTTTACTTTTCCCATACAAAGCAAAATTATTGACATCTGTATTAACCAACTTCTAGTGAAATTACAAAGAGATTTAATTGTTATTGATTGTAAAGTTTGTAAATACATGTAGCATTATTAGAATGAAAGATGAAAAAGATAAGTATGTATTATTTATAACCAAAAAATCATAAAATGAAATAAAATGCAATCAAAATGAAATGAAATTTGTTTTGTTTAGCTCACCTGCCTGAAGGGAAGTGAGCCTATGCCGTTGGATGTTGTCCGTCATCCTTTTGTCTATCAATTTTCCCTTCAAAATGTTACCGATTCAAAACAGCTGACCAGATTTTGACTAAATATTGTCTGTAGAATGGCTCAGCCAATGGGTATCAATGATGAAAGAATGATGTGGATCCTGGGAAGCAAATGGAAGGGGCCAAATGGAGAAATAAAGGTAAACCTATAACCTTTGGTCAGGATCATTCTTCTTCAAAGGGGAGTCAACCTACTGTAAGCAGAAGGCTCTGTCCCCTTGGAACTTAGTTGCTGGGTCATAACATGGACACGGTGAAGATCTCCACCCCATAACCATATATGAAAGTTGTTTGAGAACCACATAGCCTGCCTAGTCGAGAAATGGTTTGAAAACTAACTTGGTCCAAAACAGGTGAAAATAAAGAACTCCTATTTTCACTTTTGTACAATAATTTTATACCCCTCGGGAACCTCCTGCCAAACATCACCAACCTGATAGAAATCTTAATAATTACCATATTCACAGTGTATTGTTTTAATGAACTAGACTCTTGTGGCCTTAAATATAGGTCAAGGTAATTTCTTTAGCAAACTTTATACCACTTCATACTGGCAAATCAACATGATTCTCGACCTTTCGGTTCTTCAGAAGAGTTCGTTTGAGTGAATTAACAAATTGGACTAATTCGACCTTGAAGTCGGGACAAAATTATTTGTTTTCCCACACCTCCAGTATAGGTTAAAGTCGTTAATTTTTAAAAACTTTGAAGCACTTCATGCTGGCAATCTTAAAACCAATCAACATGGCTCTTCTCTTGACCTTTGGTTCTCAGAAGAGGTCATTTCTGTTTTCCACAGGTTGTATTTAATGGAATAAGCAAGCTTCAGGTCGATCTTCATAATTCTAAGACATTTAGGTTCATCAAAGAGGTCATTTAAGTGTATGATTTTTTATTTTTTTTCAGTGACTTTGAATGTAGGTTAAGGTCAGTTTGTTTAGTAAACTACTAAACATTCTATGCCAGCAAGCTAAAAGTCAATCATCACAACTCTAGACGTTTTGGTTATTCAGAAGAAATAATTTGAGTGTACGTATTACAAATTTGACTTCTGGGACCTTGAATCACGTCACCTAGGGATACTTTGTACCATATTTTTTTGTAACTGGCCTAGCGGTTCTTGAAAAGAAGTGGTTCAAAGACAAAGTTTACAGATGTACAGCAATGGACTGCAATAGCTATACCTGTAGGTGATTTTTTTTTCAAAAAAGAAATACTCCACATGTGATATGAGTGAAAATGGTTTATTGTTATCTGTTAAACACCAATACATGATGATCTCATTTTCTTCATTAGAATGACTACAATTTATTATAAATGATCATAGAAACATTGCAAACATTTTTGTATTACCTAAAGGTAATATAACTATTAAGGCTCCATCCATTAGCTGCCATTGACCTCTCCTGCTTCCACTCTTAGCATACTGATTAGAAAGGCAATTGAACAATTGATTAGTCATTCCTATTTTGTACAAAATTACCGATTTTTCATGTGTTTAGCCCATTCATTGTTGAACCAATTTTACAGATGAGGATCATCTTGAGAACACTCACTTCAGCCCTCTCGGAGAACAATTGGCCTCCTGGACTCACCACAGGCATAACATGGTACATGATGTACATGTAACAACAAGTTTTGATCTAAATCCAAATGTCTGACAAAATCTGAGATGTTTTTTATTCTCCTCTTTTAAAGGGAATTCTTCTATTTGAATATTAAAAAAAGTGAATGTGATGTTTGAGTCAAGTGTCATAGAATCTTGCATCACAATTCAGTTTGATTCGTTTTGTCAAACATTTGCATGATGATGATTATAATGAAGCAACATTTGCAAATAAAACATTTATAAAATAAACGTTAGAATTTTCATTCAAATATATATTTTTTTTATTAAAAATCTATACATATCTTTTTCTTGATCTATACATTATATGTACAAGGATCGAACATCAACAGAAATTGCATACTTTAATGACTCATTTTCACATTATATGCGAGATATCCATACAGCTACACACACAAAGACACACAACACACATACATACAGTGTATGTAACACTACTACCACAGCCTAGAACACACATACCTGGCCACACAGAGATTTTTAAACTTCCAATAGAAATAATTTTCTTACTTTTCTCAGATGTAGAACAAGGAATGAATTCATAGCAATAAATACAGTGAAATTTTTGTTGATCTTAGAAAACCACTAATAGTAGAAATATCCACATTTGTACTTTATTTCCTGCAGTCTATCTTTAATAATTTGGTATAAATCACCAATCTTTCTTGGAAATATTAAACTTGTTTTTTTACATTTAAAAAACTGAGAAATCAAATTTTGAGGGGTGCACATTAGATTTCTCATGGACATTTCTGTAACATACATATATTAATAACCTAATTACTCTATGGGCTTACAACAAGATAGTTTCTGTAGATTATATATTTATCAAATAAAACTTGTTTGATTTTTGAACATAAGTGTTCATGAAGGGACTGTATTAATTATAAAACACTAATTAAGAAATAAAAAAAATCATTGAAAGAGGTCCCCCAAGGTAGCTGGAGGGATTTGTGAAAAAAAGCTTCAATTTCTGAAAAAGGGACAGCTTCTAGGGGTAGCAATGAGAAAAACTACATTAGGGACTGCTGTCTACCTGGTAGGCATTGAGTAACACTAGCTAGGACAGTACAAGGTTTGAGATCAATAGAGTAACACATACACACATAGCTAACTAACCTATAGGTTAACAGGTAGGCAGTACAGTTAGTAGGCAGATGATAGAATGCTGTTGATTGGACATTGTAAATATTGCTTGATAATACCAGTCATTTTTTTTTTATTTTTTTTGTTGTTGTACCAAGGCAGGGATTAAAAAATATATGAATTTCATTAATGTTTTTTTATCAATTCTTTACATCAGGTGATCTATACTTCCATTATACTGAACTAAAACTAAAGAAAAAACATAACAGGTCTCCAATTTCATCATTGGGATTCCCTGTAAAAATATGGTATCCAAAAATCATTGTATGCCAATTAACAATCCAAAAATCATTGTATGCCAATTAACAATATCAATTGTCATACAATGTTTAAATTAGCATTGAGACAATTACAATTTATAAGTCCAAATTAACTATTTGTCAGTTCTAAATTATATGTATTGATAATTATGTTTTGAAATTACTGGTAGAAAAATCCATTGATTTATTGAGAAAATCTCTGACAGAAAACTCAGAACAAAAGCCTCCATGGAATCCCATCAAGCAGAAATTTAAGTTCTGTATAATAAAGTTGATTAATTAAGTGTACTTAGTGAACTGTTGAAAGTATCAGTATAATTTCATTTCATCAACAAACTGTTTTCTAGATTATCATTCCTTCACATTGTGTAACCTATAAACAATGGCCATACTTTGTATATATTGTGTACAGAAATTACTGACTAGGTGATATGTTGAGCAATCGACATGGTCTAAATTATTTGTCTTTAAACATTGTTTTTATTTCTATTTTCATAGAATAAACAACTGACAATTAAGTGTAATGTAACCAGTTACAAGCAAACATAATATAAATGTTGGATGCTAGTAAGACAATGTATGTGTTACATTATAAATGTACAACAAAATTAAATTGCATTGATTTTGTCATTTCTCTCTCACAAAAAAAGCATGCAAGAACATCGGAGCACCAACCTGTTTAAATCTGCATAATAAACATGTGTATCACTGGCCCCACCAGTGACAATAAAACACTGTGTATATAGGTATGTGATGGTAATTAGACAATAGTACCATCACCATGGTAACTATTGACCTCTCACCTATGTTAAATGTTATATCGGTAATAATTACATACTTATCCACTAAAGTAAGTCCTTGATATAGTGTCCCTCTTTTCATTTGCTTCCCAACAACATCTTTCAATGTCCCCTTTCTTGTTTTTCTAAAAAAAACTTCCTTATATGTCTCCCTCAATAAATATCACCAAACCTCTTTATAATGGCGAAACTTCGCTGGACAGATGATGGTAGAATATCAAGGTTTTAGAATACAAATTAAGACTAGAGAGCTAGTGGTCTCTCCATACAGACATTGTACATTTAGTCCGGGCAGGATCTATTCTTTGTAATTATTTGATTGCTGCATTGGTTTTATTGTAGTCAAAATTAAGTCTATTCACATGGGTTTTCTCAGGGTACTCCACATTCATTCATATAACGAACCCCTGCACGCTTCAATCCTGGCCAACAAGAGTGATTAATATAAACTGAAAACTTGTTATATTATTGTTGTAAAACTATGATATATGAAATTGATTCTCTCTACATAGATCACACTGTATCCTAAAACAACCTTCAACTCCCTGTAATCAACATCAGATGACTGGTGGTCAGTTGTCAGCTCCATACATGGCAAGTAAAATTAGCAATGGCACTGCTACACTTATGATTTCTAGTACGTCATCCTTAACAGTATGTAAATGTGGTCAGTGCTGAACAAATCTGATCCAATACTCAAACAAATTAATGCATCAAGAAATATTTATAACAAATTGGATGAATGAATTAATGCAGAAATGCAAATATGGACAATGAACATTTAAAACAAACTTAATAAATCTATTTCAGCAATATTTGTTTTCAAGTATGAACAAAAATAACATCCAAACGTTTTGTAATATGACTTAGTCAGTTTTTGGTACAAAATACTGAACAATACATTTCATTTAGCTTATAGAATCTATCAAGTTTCTTGATAAACGTATATATTACATTGTACCTTGACAGGTCCAGTTTTGTATTAAAATAGGCAATAAAAGCTATCTATTAGTGAGAAACCAGACATTATCTCCCCTGGTAGTACTGGTACTGTATTTGCTATAATTAGTGCTCCGCCTCTTTAAAGGACCCGTCCCATTTTTTGGGCACTAAATGAAATTAAAAGTGCCCCCTTTCCCAAACACCCTCAGTTCTGGCCCTCTCTGCTCAACAAAACATAGGACTATATCCACTTTATATTGGACACTATCATCTTGCTATCTAACAAAGCTGTTTCCCAGTGTTAAAAAGAAATTAATTATCCCTGGGAATGTTTGGATATCTTAATAAGAGCCCCTTCAGACAATTTGTCAATGTGTACTTGACCTAATTTTGGTGAATACTGTATATCTTTTAATCACTAACATATACTTTGTATATCACTGGAGTACATGTATATATGCAATGATTCTTTGTCAAACAAGCATCAAATATTTGGTTTATATAGAAACTTCTGGTTTAAAACTGTGTAATCCACACTACAATCATAACAGACGTTTATACACGATTTATGGCATTTCAAATCAAACATTTACAAATACATGAACTTTTCCTAATATAGTCAAACAATAAAGGCAGTCACTGATGACCCACACGGAGCTATCAGGACATAACAACAATATTCATACTGTTATAGTGGTTCAAAGTCATCAAATCAAAGTCACGGAGTCACATGAATGTGATTCTATCGTCAAATTAATCATCATCATGTGTACACTATATATGGAAGCACAATGTCTTTTTGCGGGCTTCTCATGACCAGGTCACATGACCCTGCCAACAAAGATGGCTAACATTGTCTGGAAGTGTTGTATGGAAGTCTGGTGTCAATTCTTTCGCAGAATAATCACGACCAGCTCAGATCAAAATAGCACCGGAAGAGAATTCTCTCCAGTCTAAAGGAATGTTAGGTACGTACGTGTTTTATACATTGCAACACAAAAGTAAACAAGAAACAATTGCCCAAAATTCTTTACCAAATCTGGTACTCATAGTTACCAAACTTAAAACTTCGTAAAGAGGAGCTAAAAGTTAAAGTAAAGTTCATTTTGATAAAATGAGTTTTAAAAACACTAATTCATCACAGCACTTCCTGTTTGAACCTCTGTTGTGGCGTCATTGCCACCTTGTAAGATTCTGAGGTTGTGGGGAGGGTGGGAGATGCCACTGGGCTGCGTCCATTGGGAATGTGAATTGTTCCATGGTCTAACATGGCCCCAGGTGTACTACACAACAGGTGGTCTGCAGTCAGAGATGAAGTGGACATATGTTCTATGGGATTGTGAAGCAGGGACAGCCCCAGTGGGGGACTTTGGCTGGATGTAGGGGACATGTGGGGGAGCTCCATCCCGTGAGGCATGGACAGGTGGTCAGTCATAGGATCCTGGAAACTGGACATGTCCAGAGATGGCTCGAGTGAGGTGGGTGTTGTTGAAGCTGAAGTGGGATCTGCCGCTGCTGCTGCTGCTCCTATAGAAAACAATAGGGATTGTTAATTAAGATACAAATTTATATAAAATTCCTCATATTTAATCTTGGTTCTGCCAAAAAGTATGGTTCAATTTTCTAAATGTCAAAAGAGCTTCAATGTAGAAATGTGATTTATCATCAAAAATATTACAATTAGATCATAAGTATGTTTCTTTAAGTCTTGAAAATAACAGTACATGGTTTTAGATATTCTCCCTGGTAAACAAAAATAATGAATTAACTATATCCTTTTGATCATAATATATATGTTTATATACCGTGGTATGCATTTTGAACAATAAACTCCATATTTGATCTGCGGGGAAGAAAGGTCAGATCCGGTGTACAAAATTTAATAATTAAATAACTTACCTCCTAGAAGCATTTCTTGAAGGAGATTGTCAATATGTGCCATTCCAAACAGTTTTGCAAACTGCACCTGTTCAATCATCTGCCAGGTTATACTCTGAAGGGGAGGTAACAAGAGGAGGATCTCCCCAAAGCGCCCTCTAGTGTCATACTGACGATCGTTTATGTAGTCCTCTAAATTTATTTGGATCTGGTAACGGAAGGTCTTTATCCTCTGGGTATCACTCAAACCCTTTGCATCTACAACAAATAAATGAAGGCAATGAAATAATACACATTCCTCGGTTATGAATTAAAGTCCTGGAGTACTGCACAGAAAAAGAAAATTGTAAAGTAGTACACGATGGTGAAAATACCTTTTGCATATTATTTTCGTAAACATTTTGTATTTCTTGTTCTTAATTGTTTGATTATCAATCAGACAAATTGGATGGTTACTTGTTCGGAACATTTTTCAAATAACCAGTTTGATAACCCGTTTTCTTAGAAGTACATGTGTATAATGAATCTTACCTGGATCAAAAAAGACAATAGCTTTCATGCAGGCGAACTCGGAGTCATCGATTTGTACCTCCCTCAGAGGCGCTGCAAGTTCATCTAGGATTCTTGACGCTACACGACCCATGTCTGCATCTTGACAATGGCGGGGAATGATGGCATCGTTGCCAAGCAACAGCATATCACTTGATGACATTGATCGCCTGGCACAACCAAGGACTAAATGTTCACCAGCATGGGCACGAAGGAGAGCAACCTGAAACAAGTAAAGAAATATTTCAGGCTACACTGTAACTGCAATATCTGCACATTAACAATTGTATAACATGCAGGATGTCAGCGGATGTCGGTACATCTTTATACAGCTAGGTTATTATTTAAATCAACATCTACAAGTGTATTCAAGTCTTATCACTGAGAAAACTATAATGTGGTTGTTTATTCATTTTAGTTTAATAAAGAACTGAAAGAAGAGTCCTGGATTTGCGTATGGGTTAATGTATAGGTATTGATTTCATGCAATGATATTTTTATATGTATGCATTTGAGTACAAATATTAAGTTTGTGCATTCTTTCATGTAAAATAACCCTTGGCCTGAATACATTACATTAAATACATGTAGCCTTGAATACATTATATGAAATAGCCCTGAACACATTACATTAAATAGTTTGTAAAATAACCCTGTATACAGTATACAAATGTACCAGGTATTAAACATATGATCACAAGTGAAAGATATTTATATATATAAATATATGCAAAAAATGACATACCTGGTCATCTAATGGAAGTTCACAAAAACAGGGAATGTATTTGGCCCACTCGACCAGTACCAGGAGCTGTTGTTTCATGGACTCGGCCACGTCGTCTGTCGTCGCCACATTTCTCTGGGCCACGTCTAACACCCCAATGGGAGAGGTGATCTATAACACCAGAAAACACATGCTTTTACAAAATACATGTACTTGTGATAACCAAGTTATCTTTAATCCTATTTACATTTTTGAATTCGTATCTTTATGCATGCTTCATACACAAGCTGTCTTACTGAGTAATTAATACAGTGATACAACTCTTGACTTCAGTTATATAAATATATAGCATTAGGTATTTTACATAAAACCCATGATCAGTTACAAACAAATACGATAAGTAAACCATATTACATGTACATTTAATGCTCCAAACTTTTGCCCTCTGGTCCTTGCAAACAATTTGCCAAGTATTCAATTTTCTCATGTACATAACTGGTAATGCTAATTATGGAAAATATTTTTGCCATGTGTTGTATTCACCATCTTGTTCAAGGGTGAAAAAAGGGGCAAAAACATCATGGTTCACAGTATCTTTATATAAATACCATTTACAAGGTCAAAACAACATCCAACTAGCCATATGTATCCAAACAGGACATACCAGATTGTCAGTAAATATTTACACCATCCACACACAGTAATGTCTGTATGGAACTACTGAACACAGATAATGTAAATGGTGGTCTTTATGGAGAGGTCATGTAAAGGGTGGTCTTTATGGAGAGATAATGTTAAGGATGGTGTTTTAGAGAGGTAATGTAAAGGGTGGTCTTTATGGACAGGTAATGTAAAGGATGGTCTTTATGGAGAGATAATGTAAAGGATGGTCTTTATGGAGAGATAATGTAAAGGATGGTGTTTTAGAGAGGTAATGTAAAGGGTGGTGTTTTTGGAGAGGTAATGTAAAGGGTGGTGTTTTTGGAGAGATCATGTAAAAGGTGGTTTTATGGAGAGGTCATGTAAAGGACGGTCTTTATGGAGAGATAATGTAAAGGATGGTGTTTTAGAGAGGTCATGTAAAGGGTGGTCTTTATGAACAGGAAACATAAATGGTGGTCTTTATGGAGAACCAGCTTATATAGGTAACTACAGACCTACCTGTCTTGATAGTATTTCTGCATTTAATAGTGTGCTGACTGACAGGGTTATGTTCTGTCCTACATCCTCGTAACTCGTCCGCCGGACACTGATCCTGTCCCGCTCATTCTGTACAGCTTCAAATATAAAAGTTTGTCAGTATTGGTCACTCACAACATCATACAATGCTTACCAGTACACAAAAGCACAGTATTATACACAGCATCTCACATCAAATCATAGAGTTTGCATTTTTAAAGTATACATTGTAATGGGTGAGTTATTACAGATGCTGTGTTCTGACAAATATATAACCACAAGGCTCAGTAGATATCAAAAGTCTGTACCAATATTTGTTATAATTAATTGTTTTCCTGTAAAGCTAATCTTCTTGTAAAAATCAAAGTATCAACAAAATCTCACCTTCTTTTTTCATGCCCGCACGGAAACACTTGCGTAGCCTACAGTAACGACATTGGTTACGTTTGTCTTTGTCCACTACACAGTTCCGACTGAAGCGACATGTGTACACATGGTTTTTACGCACACTGCGTCTGAAGAATCCCTTACAACCATCGCAGCTGGAAGCTCCGTAGTGTTTACCCGTCGCCCGGTCGCCACATATAGCACAGTACTGGCTCATTCCGTGGGTCGGGGAGGATGGGTTGGAGGTCACCGGCATTGGTCCCAGGGCACCCATGCTCATCTCCGGGGAGTCTGTAAACACACAAGGTAAGTCTCATTTCATTTTGTGTCCTTCTTAAATATCTGGAGAATTATAATGTTAATTAAAACTATAATTATCTGACTACTTCTAACAACAAAGGGTAGAGTAGGAAAAATAGCAAAATTAATAAATTGATTCTAAACGATTTTCTATGTCAAGACATCAATGGCATACAATTAAACAGTAAATAAAAACAAACATGTAATGATTGAAAATTTGGCAGTGAAGAACATTTTCATTATGAGCATGTGCGTGTAAGTGATCCTAAAATAAGTACATTAAATACACTTTTTTTTGTATTTCTGTTACACAACATAAGTTTATCAATACATTCACGCTGTAATACTGGGACTGCAAAACAATGTGCAGCCTTACATACCGAACAAAAAACTGTATATCAAATTAAAATCAGCAGCATCAACGCCCACTTCACCCTCATCAGGTATTCCCATTGAGGTCTTTGATATCGATATAAAGCATGATTCTCACAGATACATCTGACGGTGACATCTGACTACGATTCTAAACCACTGATTGAATGAGCTGTATCACAGTTCTGTGAAGTCGCAGTGTCACTGTTAGCCTTATTCTAGACAAACAGTAACTTGTATGAACAATGGGGTTCTTCAGATAACGTATCATCCTCCTAACCCTCCACACGACTGACTAGTACTTACAGGTCTCTAGACGCTCCTATACCATTATGTTGAATCCTAGCCGTTGGTGCTATTATCTCTATATATAAACAATCCGCTATAACAGTGAGTGGATTATCTCATAAACAGTGGGGTATCCAGTGTAGCTTATAAGGACAAATTAACAAAATATTTACCTGTGTATTAAATTATGTAATTCTAATTAGAAAAAAACCCAAACTATTACCTGGTAATTGAAAATCTTGCTTATTTAAAAAAAAGAAAAACTAAGGAAAAAACCAGCATGAAAACTTATTTTTAAAACTAAAATGAGTGACAGCTGGTAAAGAGGCCCTGATATCATGATTTCAGTTTACAGATAAATGAACATATTATATTACAGGTGATATACAAAATGTACAACCTGTTTTAGTGACTTGAAAATGAAGGTATACAATATATTTTGTATGATGTAGGAAAGTTATTTGTATCATTTGATATAAATGTATTTACCCAGTAGTTAAAACATGAAAATGTTCAACCGACTTTACCATCCAATTGGAAGAAATTGGTTTTGTGCAGGATGATGTTAATGAACAGTATAGTCTGTGTAAAAATTCTAATTTCATAGTTTTAGAATTAAAAGCATGTATCTTCGTATAAATGGTAACGCTGTAGGACCAGTAAAGTTAATTACTGTGTATAAACACTATCAGTGTCTAGGTACATGACTGCTGTAAGTATCATCATAGAAATTATATTTTGGTCATCAGACTATTCACAATTAAAGCATCGCAAATTTTGTAGGAGAAGTATCAATCATAAATCAGCTAATATCAAAACAAAAAACTGTTTCTGAATAAAGGTATTATTCAGGAATCAGCCATCAAAGATGATGTTAAATCTTGTACAAATCTTGTACAAATACTGTTATTACCTGTTAATTAACCCTCTTACCTGGATCATAGTAGTACTCCTGTGGGATCTGAGATTGTAGGTAGGAATACAGCATGGCAGTCACAGACAATAGGCTTCAAACACTTATATTAATTTCAACTTCCTTATTGTTTTTATGAAGATAATTTATAACTTACAAAATAAATATACTACTTTTCAGCAATTTATAAAAATTCTTAATAGTTCAAATGTTTGTAGTATAGAAAATGCTAAGCTAAGCTAAATGTGGTTCTTCCTCGCTCACCGGTATGGTAGTAACCATGAAAGTACCGAGCCATCAATTTATAACAGGGAATACTTAAGCTGACACCCATATAAGGTATGATGAGATAACGAGGTGCGAGCTGGCCTAACACTTTACACACAGTTCCGCTGATGACAAGTCTGTACACCTCTGATAGCCAAACAGATAGAGCATCACCAACCAAAACTCTTATCTACGATTCCCAACTCTTCCCTCGCACGACAGGTGAAGGACAGCCCCTCCCCTCATCTCACAGGTGTAGCCCTGCCCCTCCCCTTTAGCTATCGGCTACCTGTTTCCCTTATCTTGGCTGGGGGCCTTCCTACCTGTAGTTTGTAATAAGTGTTCTCCGAGGTAAGTTTTGGTTAATCACTATTTATCTCCCCTTATCAGTGTGGTCACACCATGTGATTTAGTACCAGAACTGCGAGGAAAGAGACATTCCGAGGTCCTCCTTACTCTACTATAGATATTCTCAATACTCCAATCTTAAGTGGCCTCATATGTGACAACTTGTTTACTAGTGTAATTCTAAATGTATTCAATTTGTATCACATTGTCTTAGCCTTTGATTCTTATAATTGTTTTCTCTAGCCCTCCATTCCCACACAATACTTTATTTGTTTAGTAAGATAATGCTTTCCAAGTTGAAGTCAGTCAGAAAATTAATTGGATACAGGAGATATCTCAGTTAATATACAGCAGAAGTAACTGTCATAGATAAAAACACATGAGGAAATAGACAGGGTTTTCATGATATTGTTATAAGTTTAAGTGTATTATATTTTGACTGGTTAAGTGTATTACCTTTATTTTACTATGAGAGTACTATATACCTGACTGGGCATTAATTTTAATCTTCAAATTCAATGGCTCAAAATCTTTTGCATAACTAATTTAAAGAAATAATATAAAATTATTATTCAACATCAAGGTGTGCAAAATGTTGTTGGGTTTTTCCAACAAAAAGAACACTGCTTGTGTGAATCATAGGTTTCCACATTTTTGGAAATTCCATTAAATATAACACACCCAGAATTATTATTTCTGAAAAACAACTTTTGTTTGTTCACAATCATAATGACTACTTGATCCAGCAGTGTGTCAGTTACACACACACACACCAACCAAGGATCTTTCCAATGTCGATTAAGATAAGACGTTCCAAATCCGTAACTGATTTTGAAGAACCCCATCCCCAGACATTTTTCACCGACCCACACATCTCCGAGGACCAAAGGAGAGGTCACCCCGCGACTATTCACACCCCTCAGAATCAAACACGAAGACCCTGTGTCCCTATAGAGCAGTACATGGGGTATATATAAAGTTGTAAATACCATTCACTTCTGATAGTCCTAAACTCCTTCAGCTAAAACAATGAGTTTACTTGTGCTAACAAAATATTCACAATCCTAAAATACACATTCATTACTTTTCCACTAAATCAGATTTGTTGTTAATTTTCTTAGGATTCATACTTAACACATTGGAGGTCATTTGTGACAACAGGTCTCGATATCAGGAAAAGCTTTAACTCTGCTATTCCCCATCAAGTCAAGAGGTGCTTTCCTGACATAAACTCATAAATATCTACTATTTTGATATATGTTTGTGGAAAGTAGCCCTTAAAAAAAGTGATTTTCAGAATTGAGAATGTTCTTGAAGCTTAAAAGCTTGGTGATAAAATTTGGGCAAGGGATCCAGAACCTTCATTGGAAAGGATATCAAGAGAGTTCAGAATTAGAAAGGAAAAGTTCACAAGTTGATGATTTTGTAGCACAATAAACATTAAGAAGAAAATAAATATCCTAAACGATGGAATTGGTGAAAGCAGATCAATAATGGTCTGGTTTCTCCAATGTCCCTAAGCAGAGGACAGAAAATATCTCCAATGTCCCTAAGCAGAGGACAGAAAACATCTCCAATGTCCCTAAGCAGAGGACAGAAAACATCTCCAATGTCCCTAGGCAGAGGACAGAGAACATCTCCAATGTCCCTAAGCAGATAGGACAGAAAGATGCTGTAGCACAATAGATATATGGCTGTTTTGTCTTATGTAATCTGTTATAATACATGTACTGTGGAAATTCACAATTTGACTTTCCCCCTTTTTGAAGTAATCATCCTAACAATAATTCCTTACTACATTAAGCTTGCTTAATATAATATTGCCATCGTGAAGCCCAAAACATTCATCCTCTTTAACTGATAAAATTGGTATTTTTTCCTTTGAAGGACAAATACTTGACTGACAGGCCAGATATATATTGGCACTGCCTTCTGTTAGATGATAAATCAAAGCCATATTCAAGTCATAAAAGTCATAAATCTACATATCAAGAATCAATAATAGTCTGCACTCATTTATAAACTTGAACTGTTGCAGAAATGTATAAAGCTACAGAACTGGTAGCAGTGAACATTTACCACAGTCTGGGGAGGACTACTTGACATTAGTATTTAACGACCAGGTACACAGCCATACAAGGTCAAACCAATGTTCAGCAGCCGTTCAGAACTACGGGCCCCCTGTTAGGGTGTAATCCCCAGGGTCTGTTTGTTTTGGATGTCACTGACATCTATCTGGTCATTTAATCCACAGTTTGTTTGTAATGGGCAGAAGATGACCACTCCACTCTGCTGGACATTCCATCGCAAGGTGAATGTTGGGACTGAAATGATATGTCCCCACTCAGTCCTCAACAGGTGTTCAACAGAGGGGATGGAGAAATCAGTGGGAAAACCCTTCTCACCACCCTGATCTGCCCCATAATACCCAGACCTGAGGGTCTCCGCTCCCTGCCCCTGACCTTACCATACCTATGCCCAGGCTTTACCATAATCAAGTCCCCTCTAGCCCTGTCCTTGCCCCCACCCCCTGTCCACCTAACCTTGCCCCTCCCCACATTTTCTGCTATTACAATGACATTGCCCACACATCCTTACCATACCCTTACCCAGTCCCCCTTCTATACTCAAACATTTAACTGATCTGGAGCCGTTCCTACTCTTAGTCGTTACCTTGATCTGGTGCCCTCCCTACACTTAGTCGTTACCTTGATCTGGTGCCCTCCCTACACTTAGTCGTTACCTTGATCTAGTGCCCTCCCTACACTTAGTTGTTACCTTGATCTTGTGCCCTCCCTACACTTAGTCGTTACCTTGATCTGGTGCCCTCCCTACACTTAGTCGTTACCTTGATCTGGTGCCCTCCCTACACTTAGTCGTTACCTTGATCTAGTGCCCTCCCTACACTTAGTTGTTACCTTGATCTTGTGCCCTCCCTACACTTAGTCGTTACCTTGATCTGGTGCCCTCCCTACACTTAGTCGTTACCTTGATCTGGTGCCCTCCCTACACTTAGTC
>JAUMHH010089428.1:0-22072 GCA_032359455.1 Chlamys rubida
AACATGGCCTCTGTTGTTTTGTTGTTTATAGAATAACATGGCCTCTGTTGTTTTGTTGTTTATAGAATAACATGGCCTCTGTTGTTTTGTTGTTTACTAAATAACATGGCCTCTGTTTCGTTGTTTACAGAATTACCTGGCTGATGCTGAAGGAAAGCAGCGCATCAGTGGCTCGGACGACTCAATATCTCATAGTACCTCGGAGGGCAGTGTGCAAAACTCTAACGTGGTGTCGGCGCCAGGCACGCCCCAGGCCCAGCATGCAGTCTACGAGTACGTATCCACAGTGTATAAACTCTGCCGTCTCATCAGTCATGTCTTCTTATACTTCGTCCGTTTTATTTTTGGCTTGTGTTGTCTATATATATATGACCATGTAACTGCCCTTTATTTCCAGGGTTTACGACCCACACATCAGGTTAGTGTAGCCGTGCATGTGTGTACTCCTCTAGGCATTGTACTGTGTAGTTTGTGTTCACCCAGACATACTCCTCCTCCTCCGTCAGCATTCTCATTGATAGCACAGTGGTCACAACATACAGCTATACTTTGGGCTGAGATCGTTGAAGCTTTGTCAGTAATCAACACATAGAAATGTATATATCAGCAAATTTTGTTTTTGTGTATGGAATCGAGCTAATTTAGCACTGGTATGAATAAAGCCTGGTGAGGTTGTTAGAATTACATATTTACATCACAAGCAGTTACAAGGTCATGACGTTTCGTAAATGACACATTTAATTATTGAGCATGAACTCCAAAATCAACAACAAATATATATCTGAATTGTATCTCAAGGGAGGTAACTCTAAATGCCTTATTGACAGATGATGGTACATAACCGGCCCCTGTATAAATAATAAATCCCTTTTTAAAGTGGCCCCTATATATATAACCTAGATCCCTGTGCTAACTGGCCCTTGTATAATCTTGATCCCTTTCTTAAGTGGCCCCTATATATTTAACCTCCATCCCTGTGCAAACTGGGCCTTGTATAATCTTGATCCCTTTCTTAAGTGGCCCCTATATATATAACCTAGACCCCTGTGCTAACTGGCCCATGTATAATCTGGATCCCTTTCTAAAGTGGCCCCTATATATAACCTAGACCCCTGTGCTAACTGGCCCATGTATAATCTGGATCCCTTTCTAAAGTGGCCCCTGTATGATCCAGATCTCCTTATATACTAGCTTTGATATTTAGTCCCATACTCTCTGAAATTACATAGTGTCAAAACCCTGTCTAGTGTGGACACTGTCTAGTGTGGACACTGTATAGTCCGGAAATCAGTATCAGTTAACTGATCTTAATATATAAATATTTATTTAAACACCCTCTCCATTGCAGCCTTTCACTTTTCCTTGGTATTCTAGACCCAAGAGGAGTATATTATTGGGTGTTAAATATGCCATCTCTAGACTTTCATCGTAAATTATTGCAACTTAAATTGTTTTCATTCCTAAAGTTTTTAAACAGCAAACTAAGGTATTTCTGTGTTCATTTTTCAAAAGTTTCAAAACATTTTCTGAGTATTTTGAATATTGTAATATTGCACTATGGGTAGGTACAAGCTCTATAATGTTTTATAAGCCCAGTCCCCTGTCTCTAGCTTAATTCTAATTAGTAGGTCAAAGTTCATTATACCGAGGAGGGTCGGATCTGTATTGAGTGGCAGATAGGTTTCCTTTTCAGGAGTGCCAATAGGAGAATGTTGATGTGTTAGCATGTTGTAAACATGTATAGTTATTGTGATGAAGTGGTCGGTGCTTCTTTTGTCTCTCTTATTATACTTTAACTTTATATTGTACACTTTGTTATTTAAAAAATACACCTCATCTGTTCGTATTAATGTTTAATTTCTAAAAAAGAAAAATCTAAAAAAAATCTTGAAATATGACCACTTTGTGAATTGGCCGCCAAACAAAATTCCCCTGGCTTTAGTCGGAGCGATTTTCTTTATATGGAGAGGCCATGGTCACTTCTGATTTAACATAATAATCAATATTGTATAGAATTTCACAATTTGTGTGTCACTTTATTACATTCAAGAAGTTGTCCCAGGAAAAAAAAAATTGATCAATTTTCCTCTATAAAGTAAAAATATATTTGTATGACTTCTATACGGATAAACATACAAATAACCCTTTCATCCCTAGGTAACTTTAGTAGACTCTACCATACATATATCTGGATGAGTCCATTATGGTCTACAGTGGTGACAGGGTGAAATAATATTTGGATAAGATGTTCAAATTTGATCTTGACGAGTCTAGGGAACTTTCCCGGAAAAACTCTTGAGGGTGTTAAAATGAAGTATGACTTGTGAAATTAGCATGTCCATGAGACATTTAGGAAAGACAAGTTCAGATTTTATTTTTTCTGTTTTTCTGCTAAACCTGCAACAGTTGCTTCACTGTAGATCTAGAACTGATCTATAGAAAACATTACCTTTATTTTATAAATTGGCACATTTTGTTTGATTTGTTTATTTCCAGTGATGATGATGAGTTTGATGATTATCCTGTTCCTCCCAGGTTGGTTTTGTCTTTTGTCACTGATATCCTAGCTACTCTACAGCAATACCTATAGTATACTGGACCTTAATACTCTACAGCAATACCTATAGTATACTGGACCTTACGACGATCTCCGTGTTCTGTCACCTCTACTAATATATCGGCCAGGCTGGGTGAAAGCATACGTTTACAGTGTAGCTAGTATTTAGATACAGAGGAGGCTTATACATGCACTCACTTGCTTCTAGGCTGTCATCCTCGATACCCAGGGGTTACAGTCACTTCCGCTCTCTGCACCCCTGGAATTTGTCATAGCAAAGTCGAAGGCTCGATGCACGTGTGCACCACATTGCGGATGAGACAAGAAGACTAGTTCGATCCTTTGATGTACATCAAAAAAAAATTGCGGTCGCACAATGGTACAACTTGCTGGCTTTGAAGTCGGGCGTCACTCCTCTGTAATCTTTAAAGGACAGGTATCAGACTATAGTGATTGGTCAGGTTTGTTTTTACCTGACACCAATCAAATAGCTAGCCATGTGTCTTCACTTTTGCTATGAAATATTCCAGGGGTGTAGAGAGCGAAAGTGAGTGTTTCTCCTGGATATCGAGGATGCTAGCCGGTACGACCTTGTTATATGTATGTTGAAATCTGAAAAAAATAATTATTAATAAGATAATTGGCTGTATGGTTCTAAGCTTAAATTCACAGGTTCAGCCTTTCATGGTTTGTTTGGCACATAAACCAAATACGCAAGAATTGTATGTAAGGTTACACCGCTTTCTTCCTTTGATTTTATTATAATTTTCACTCTTAGACCTCTAATTGGGGAAGTTTACAATAAATGGAATGTTTTTAGACCAGACATATAGAGAAATAATTCCCTTCTGTTTTAAAACTTTTATACAAGTCCACATATATTTAGTAGTTAACTTCCACAGGATACAAGGTGTTTAACCCTTTCACCACTGTAGACCATAATGGACTCATCCATATCAATGCATGGTAGAGTCTACTAAAGTTACATAGGGGTGAAAGGGTTAAGATGCTGAAGTTCTTGACAAAGTAACCACTGGGTTTAGAAAACAGGGACCATCAATAACGATACTTTCCCTAGAGACCAGCACCATCAATAATGATGCTTGAACAAGTTGGACATCAACCCAGTGCATTGTCGTTAATGACAGGAAGAGCTTTATAATTTTTTTGTATTCTATGCATTTTGCTTTCCATGAGAAACAAATTTGACGTTAATTATTATCAGAGGATATTGAAGCTTCGATGCAACTCCACAAACAGCGCTAGTTATTATATAGCCATAGGACACATAAGAAAAGTGGTAAATGTGAGTGTGGTCTGTGTTGATGTCAGTGTCTACTGGGGCAGACATCACACGCCTGTTATAACTGCTTTCACCCAACCTGGCTCCCAGATCTTCCTGAAATGGATTCTTATATAAACTTATCAAATAGAGGTTTTGCTAGGGTACCTTAATTCTCCGTCGAGTTTGCTAGGTTACCTAAATTCTCTATTGAGGTGCTTGGTTACCTTAATTCTCTATTGGGGTGCTTGGTTACCCCAGTTATCTACAGAGGTTCTAGGTAATCTATATCCCTTAGGAAGCTAGACCTTATAATGATATTTTAATTGTTGCATTAACCTTAATTAATGATAAGCTAGTCTTATTAGTTTGAATCTAACATTTTTAATTTGGCTTCCCTGGCCTTTAGGGGTCAGAGAAATGTATTCAATGACCTTTGGGGTCAGATGAGTGAATTCCATGACCTTTAGGGTTGGAGGAGTGTATTCCTTGACCTTCAGGGTCGGAGAAGTGTATTCCTTGACCTTCAGTGTTGGAGGAGTGTATTCCTTGACCTTCAGTGTTGCAGGAATGTATTCCATGACCTTTAGGGTTGGAGGAGTGTATTCCTTGACCTTTAGGGTCGGATGAGTGTATTCCTTGACCTTCAGGGTCGGAGGAGTGTATTCCTTGACCTTTAGGGTCAGAGAAGTGTATTCCTTGAAACCTTCAGGGTCAGAGGGGTGTATTCCTGACCTTTGGGGTCGGAGGGGTGTATTCCTGGACTTTTGGGGTCGGAGGAGTGTATTCCTTGACCTTTGGGGTCGGAGGGGTGTATTCCTGACCTTTAGGGTCAGAGGGGTGTTTTCCATGGCATGTCTTCTGTCTATCTGGCTACTTTGTTTTTGACCTGATCTGCAAGAATATAGATTTAATTTTGTTCACATTACTGAAAGCTGAAATGTTTCTGACATGTACTGGGAGTCACACGTGTTGACCACAGTTCCTTTAACAGTGTAGCCCAGCTGTATGCACTGTTTGTATAATTTTGGTGATAAATGATTCTCAGTAAATTAGAAATTTAACATGGACACCTTGAGCTATTGATTTGTTGTCCATGACATTTTTCAACCTTTTCTCAAGAACTGGGATTCAGAGATTGGAAAACTTGAAATGTCTGTCATGACATCTTACTTATTTACCAAAGTATTGACTCTATAATATCATTTTTAGTTATTATCAAACTTGTGTAAGGATTTCTTTTAATAGTGTGAACAAAGTTATTGGTTGATATTATTCAGACTAAACCAGGTGTAAGCTGCAGGCCTGTTTGGCCTTTTGTCTGTTGATGTATTAAAATTAAGATTTTATTTTCACTCACAGCGTGTTACTGTATTACCTAACTTGACTGTTTGTTGGGGATACCATACTAATGTTATAACTGCTTCATTTTCTTTCTTTTTTGTTTCGTTTTTGTTTTTGAAAATTACCCTTCTAAATTAAGAATGTATTTGTTGGAAACATTTCTGTCACATCTTTTCAGTGAGTCCACCAACATAATATGGTGGGCTGTGCAAATTGCCTTACAGGCGTGGTCCATTGTCTGTTTGTTTTCGGTACTCAAAAAATACTTGGTATCAATATTTCCTAAAACGTTGCCTAGTTTTGCAGATTTGATTCTGAGCTTTAAGCTGTTTGATAAGTAGAAAAATACAACTGTAAGAAATCAGAAATCTCTTGTCCTGATTTTTATCCTCTACTGTTCTAAAAGGTAAAGAGGTCACCCAACAATCTTGCTTTGAAAGAAAAATGTAAGACACAGCAGGTTTCAGTTTTGATCAAATACATGACTCAATGAGTAACACACAGGTGGTGTCTCAAAACAGATTCAAATTGCAAGGAAATCACAACAATGGAGACCATTAAAAGTGGTCTTTTAACACAGGTGGTGTCTGAAAACAGATTCAAATCACAAGGAAATCATTTCACTATTGGGGATAACTTACAGTGGTCTCTTAACACAGGTGGTCTTTTAGTGGAGGTGGTCACATAAACAGGTTTAACTGACAGTGGTTTACAGGACAATTATTAAAGTAGAGGAACTGTCTCTGTGTAAGGCACAGCATGTAGTCTGTGTCAATTTGTTTGAGACTAAGTCCTAAATATTTGCGTATCATGATTTCTACCTGCCTGGCTTGCCCATTCACTTGCTTGTTTCTCTGATCTGTATATATAGCCTGTACACGGTTCATATCACCAATGTTGAAAGATAATCTGTTAGTTTGTTATAATCCACATCATAATAATTATATGCCACAGATTATATTTCAATATTTTGTTTCTTTTGATTGGTTTATACTTGATTAATTTTACATCTGTTTTCCTTGATAATGATATTAATAATTTTATTATTTTCCCGTTAATGATTTTAAGAATTTTATTATTTTCCCATTAATGATATATAAATAATTTTATTATTGTGTTGATGAGTAATCAAATTGGCCTGTAAACTCAAGCCTGTATGACAAGAATTAGTAACTTTGAAACCATTCCTAATTAAAAAAAAATGTAGCTTTAAGTTAATTTTTCCTAAAATTTCAATTAAATGGAAAATGAAAAAAAAAAAAAAGATATTTTGTCAAGAAACCAGATTTCTGATATAGAACAGCAACTGTTTATTAAAAACATATTTTGTTTACATTTGAGAGGATTGTTGAGTGTAAGATGTTAAAGTTGTATTATCTTGTTTTCATCATTAAGGAAATATTATAAAAATGAGAACTGGACCTGGTAGAAGAATTAATATAAAATGTATAGATAGTTTCAGTGATTTTTGTTGACTCTGATATTTGAGTCCTGGACTCGTCCTTTTCCTGTGGGACTCGATAACTTTTTAAAATATAAGGACCCATTATATCTCGTAGCAATGGGACTAATTCAAATTTTGTAAAAGATATTTAGGATTCACTTGAAAAAATTCTACGAAAATCACAATTTTTGAAAAGATGTTTAGTATTCGTTTGAAAAAATTCTACGAAAATCACTCTAGTTTATTGAACCAAATTCAAATTGCTTTCTGCTTCAAGTACTTAGCTCCACTTAAATTAAAAATCTCATTCAAAATTGAAAAACAATCTTAGCAGATATACAAAACCAGATAATGTAGATTGGAGTGTAAAGGAAATGGGATGGGGCCTACAGTGAGTGGGGTGAAGGACTTGCCAGATGAATGGGTCAGGATATTGTAATACATTGATGTAGAGTATCATAATTATCGTAGTGCTTGACGTCATCTCTCACTTACTGATCAGAGATATATAATTGGAATGAATACAACACTGACGTTTCATCAGCATGAACATAGATTAATTACATCAGTGCATTTGGGTGTGTCAGAAAATTAGAAAGTTTCTTCTTTAACTCATTCATCCCCTAAGTCACATTTGAACTCTTCCAATTCAAAGGTTAGAATAGTTCATTATGACATTTCAGGGGTAAATGAGTTAACGAAACAAATTGCACAATTCTAACAGTGGAGGCTTCCTACTAGTGCTTTTGTATTTTTTTTTTTTTTTTTAGATTTTTGTTTTTTCAAAATATTTTATGATTAATTTTTTCTTGTACTTCATTGTTTGGTTCTTTAAAGAACATCATTATTAAAAAGCAATTCTTTCAATTATTCCTTTCTTATAATGTATTTCTATGTCAAATGATTCAATAAAAAAATGAACAGGCTTTTACCTGTGACCACATATCCATGCTAGGAGACCAGTTGTAAATCCTGGTAAAAAAGGCAGCTTAAAAGATTGTTGAGTTAATTTAAGAAAATAGAAACCTAGATTAAAGAATAAAATAAAAGATTCAAGATTCTAGAAATGCAGATAATATGGAATCAGACTAAGTCTTGTATAAGAAAAAAACAGATTACATAGAAAAAAGATTATAGAGATAGAGGTTAAAGGATCTTTGATTACCCAGACAGGAGAGATTAAAGGAACGTTGATTACCCAGACAGGGATCAAAGAGACTAAGTATTGGTTTTATGGATGGATAATAGTTTTTTTGGATTATTGACGCAAATTATAGAGATGAATTATATGCAGTTTTTAGAGACAAAGATGATGGCCACTTGGATAATAGCTAGGGGGATTATCTGTACTTGGGTTATGGAATTATAAACAACTCCATAGTAGATGAATGGCTTACAGGCATTTGGATTACTGGTTCTTAACATTTTCTAGATGGATTATAAAATACTTGGATTGTGGAGTAAATAGATTGTAGATGATGGGCTTGAAAGGTAAATGTATTAATTAGATTAAATAGATTGCAGGTACATGTACTTGGATTATAGAGTAAATGGATTACATGTACTTGGATTATAGAGTTAAGGGATTACAGGTACTTAGGGTATAGAGTAAATGGATTATATATACTTGGATTATAGTACTTGGATTATAGAGTAAATGCATTATAGGTACTTGGATTATAGAGTAAATGGAGTATATATACTTGGATTATAGGTACTTGGATTATAGAGTTAAGGGATTATAGGTACTTGGATTAAAGATTGAAAGGATTATAGGTACTTGGATTATAGAGTAAATGGATTATAGGTACTTGGATTATAGAGTAAATGGATTATAGGTACTTGGATTATAGAGTAAATGGATTATATATACTTGTATAATAGAGGAAGGGATTAAAAGGGTCTTTCTGTTAAGAAAAGACAGTTTTGCTGTATAACTATAGTGAGGTAACGGAAGACGGTTGATTTCAGCTCCATCACAGATGAGGACGCGATGCCACCATCTATAGAGCAGGAACAAGTTGAACAGATAGAGCAGGAGGAATTTGAGGAGGACGCCTTCCAGGTGATCGGCACGTGTCGGGCGGTGTACAAGTTTGAAGGTAGGTACATCTCAGCAGTCGCCTGTACCAGTCTACATAGTAGTACAAATAGGTAGCAGCACAGCGAGACATAATTCTGTTACAAAGATTTGGGGCGAGCACCTATCTAGTCCCGGTGTCTACTATCCTTGTTAACTTGAGATAACTGCAGTTTGGGATAAATCTTTATCATGCAAATGCTTTGTTACATTGCATCACTGTGACTGTATTTTAGTGGATAATCTTTCAACTGAAAATAACTATCAGAACACCACTCAGATGTTACCTAAAGTTGTATCTGCAATGTATTTGTACATTGGCAGTTTACATAAAGTAAAAAGAAGTCACAGATTTTGGACACTAAAAAACATGAGTGTGACTGGGGATATGTATGAGGATATTATAGGTTAGCTACAAATTGAAGAAATGTCAAAGTATGAAAATTTCAGATTATGTGTATTTATCTACAAAGATAAGAAACAAATAATGAGAGGTCATGTATGGTCTATGTGTACTTCTGGGCGATTTTGTTGACACAATCGCCTCATGTTTTTGCCGTCTGTGATATCAGATGAATATGTAAGTGTTGAAACGCTTGGTATTTGTGTACTTGTAGCTGACAACGGGAGCTCTGTGTCGATGGACGAAAACGAGGAGATGGCGGTGATAGAAATAGACCAGGGTGATGGCTGGACCCGCGTACGACGAAAGGATGATTCTGAAGGGTTCGTACCCACGTCCTATATACAGTGTCACTTCTACGATCAGGACGAGGTCTGAGGCCCTAGCCACCACCAGTGGGACAAGTGAAGTCGGGAAGGATGTGGCCTCGAGCAAGGAGCTCTACTTCCTCACTTCTACAATCAGCAATTTTATCGTCTTGGCTAAAAAAAGCCAGGATTTCATATTATAAGGCCTTGAAGCTACTACAATCTGTATGTTGGGACTATAACGCCACAATTCATGGGATGTAGCCTCTTAGCCAGAAACAATGACCGTAGCCTGTACTAGCGTGATCCAGACCTGGTCATAACTATATATAGACTTGACAGGCCCTGTCAGCTATACCTTGGTCTTATAAGCAGACACAGACCTGTGACCCAGTATTATATAATGTAGCTGCAGACTTGTGAGAACATAGATCAGCTTTTCGTGTCTGCAGTGGTGTAGCAGGTGGACAGTGATAAGTAATTTACAGCCTTGTTTGGCCCGAAAAGACGATTATAATCGGTGGACTGGGCCCTGACGACGGATCCTCGTTGGATGATAAATACTTGTGAATGGCCTTGTGAGCAGTCCAGGAAAGGGCCAGTGGACAGCAATGATTTGTTGATTGCTTAAAGTGGCCAAGGGGATGGTCACTGGACAAAAATGACTTTTGACGGCCTGTAGCGGCCAAGGAGAGGGTAAATACAATTTCGTCACTGGAAACGTTCAGTGAAGTTCACACCAAAGGGACATAACCGCTGGTTCTACTAACACATGAAACATTTTTTGCCAAACCAAATAGTATAATGTGCTATTCAGGTTTATATAGCTGCCAGCTTTCGATGTGTGTTCATGTGTTGACGGAGAAGAAACATTGTTTTTCCAGTAAAACCATTACTCAATACTGTATAGTCCTGTGTATTTTAAAACGTACTGAATTACCTTTTTGTTCAATCATCGCCGAGTCATCAGAATGGATTGCTGTGTCATCGGAATGGATGAAAGACCATAAAGTCATCAGAATGGATTGCTGAGTCATCAGAATGGATCGCTGAGTCATCAGAATGGATCGCTGAGTCATCAGATTGGATCGCTGAGTCATCAGAATGGATCGCTGAGTCATTAGAATGGATGAGACTTACTGTTTAATCAAATGTTTGGAATCTGTTATACAGATTTCTATTAGAGAAGTTCTATATTCTTCTCCTTGTCTTCTTCCTCCCAACACTAGCTTGTTTTCAGACAGAGCAAGTGATTTCGGGTCACATTGCTATTTTTGTCAAACTGTGTGTCACACTTTTCGTTTAAAAAGAGATTTCATATGAGAGATTGATGACAGTGTTTTAAAGACCTTTTTGTTAAATCATCCATATTGGTCACTGTTTTTCCAAACATTGAAATTCAATTCCGACATATGTGGTATATATTGAACACGTGGTGTACTGCTTTAGAATTAATCCATCTTATGATGTACAGTTCAACCTGGGTTATTTGGACTAAAATAAATTATCATTCTGGGGATAAAATCATCAACCAAAATGTGTACATTACTGTGGTTCCTTAATTCTGTACGCTGTTTGCTGACCAAAGTTCTATTTTTACACTTTGGATAAAACTTTTCTTTTCGCAGTATTGTATGCGAAGTCAACAGAAAGTTATTGCAACGTTTGTCTGCAACATTTTACTACATGTATCAGGAAATATCACAATCAGTCCTTCAAATTCTTGAAGCATTAAAAAAAAGACAAATATTTTATGAGAGAATGCAAAGTTTGTATTGCTTATATCTTTAAATTTGGAGTAAAACTCTAGCAAATTTATCTATTATCTCCCTTTCTTCCCATAACTCACCTTTTTTCATATCGAACTTCACTTTTGATTGATTTGTGACTTTATTTCTCGATAGTTTCCTGTTTTCTGATCCAGAGGCGGGATTATCATTTGGCCAAGCTATCACTTAAATTCTCAATGTCAAAATCAGATTGGCTACTGTTTCATCAAAAATGTAAAATGAAATTTATTTTGGCAAAAGTCACCTCTATACGTGATAAAGTGAATGTATTAGAGAAAGCAAAATAGGTAGCTTTTCAGAGGACTGTTTAAATTTTTAAGATTTAAGGGAAGAACATTCTGTGGTAGAAGAACCAGACCCAGCACTGGTGATCCCTTCCCGATCATTACTACAATAAAGGCTTTCATGTATAGTTATCTCCCTTTGAAGATACTGATTCACATTTTGAAATCTCTTAGATAATTTCACAATCAATGACGATATTACTCATGAAAATGCATTTAATCAGTTTCATATGTGGTTTTTGTTTTAACTGTCTCTTTGTAGAGATTTTTAAGCCTTATAATACGGTGTAATCTGGAATAACGTTTTTATCAAATTTACTCATTTAATAACATATTTAGTTCAGTTTTAGTCCATTTTTTTCTCAAAACTAACTACAAAGTGTCTTCCCCTGCTTGTAGTTATGGTGGTCATTCCAATTCCCATAACTTATGTCCAAAGAAATAATGAGAAAAAGCATGAATTGTGATTTTCCCCTGATGATGATTGAAATGATAAAGTTTGATGATGTTGTATATACAACTATACAGCTTAATTAATCACACATTGAGATCAAATTAAAATAACTGATATTTCATGAATCATTAAATATCAAACTTGCAACCTTATTGTTCTGAAATATAAATGATCACCTTGAAAGATAGTAAAGCCGATTCAATATGTTTAAAATGTTTATTTTTAGACTAATGTCATTTTGAAAAATGAACGTTGCGTAAAGATACGAGAATGTGTTGCACTTAGTAAAGTATACAATGTATATTTAACAAAACTAATAACATTGGTTCGGAAGAACTAGGATTACAGTATATGATATGTTATTGATCTGATGTAACCGGATACAAAAGGATCTTGATGTTTAAACATGTTAAATGGCATGGCCGTACACAGGAACTTGTGTGGACAATTATTATAATTAATATGTGAAACTCAGTATTACAACTATATATATATATATAACTGTAAATTTCACACACTGAACGTATTTATGACACATTTCCACAAATCAATTGACAAGGAATGTTGAAGGATTATGTAAATAATACTTTGTACAGATAACAGCTGGTGCCTATTACAACAAACTAAAATAGGAACCAGAATTTATATCACGAATTCATTGGAAATGATTTTTATGTGAACATTTATGTACCTATGTACCTTTGTATGTTCGCTTAAGGCACTTGTCTTTGATCGTAACATGCATCAATTTTACCTTCATTATTTACGAACATTTTACAATTTTCCATTGACGAATTATTTATAATACTGCCTCCAGATACTTTACAATCACAAAGATTATTTTAAAGTCACATGGCATCACAATCGAGGCTTACTTTCCGGTTTTTTAGTCGTGTAAACATAGGGATAAAACTGCATTGTCTTGGTGAGTGTTGGCTTCAAGTGGTCTATATAAATCAGTGTTAAATTAATGTAACAGGTTATAATTATTTCAAATCATGCATAGTTATATATGACATTGAGTATATACAGGTATTTTTAGCTACTAATTAACAATTTAATCTATACTGAGTGGTCTGCAACTTTACCATTTCAATATATAGATATATGCCTACTGTAATTTGAGATATGACTTTCGTTACATGTCACAAAAGCAATGTTTTTTCTCTACCCGGGCTCAACCTTACAATCAATTCCTTCTGTGTTAATGCCAGCTACATACGTGTGCACTGTGTATTGGTATAAAATGTTTTAAATACTGTAGTTTATTTTAAAAAGCTTTTAATCATAATTTTTCTCCTGAGTGGTACAGCCATGTCCTTGTCCACAGTTTTGGTACTTACTGAACAGTACTGGAAGATGTTGGGAGCAGGACAAACATTTTAATACCTCAAAACATTCTAGAATAATATACCGGTATATAAAAAAAAGTGTTTTATGTGGCATCATTCATAAGCTAAATTCCACTTGTCACTTATAATGAACCTAATGTTTCATTGCTCGTTACTTTTACAAGTCTGAACCTCACAAACAAGGCTAATGATATTTGTCTTAAGGACATTCAGCATTTTTACCAAAAGAATTCTACAGTCATGTAAAATTATTTTTACAAATTCTTTATTCAGTTTGGACAATAATTCATCACATCTGAATTTATGCTCAAACACTGATGTCATAATAATGCTGATTAGAAACTGCTAATGATAGTTAACTTTTACAGAAAGATGTATAGTTGACTGTAGCATATATAACCTTAATTTTACCATCTTAAATAATCCTCTTTTAATCTTAAGTTGATTATAGACTTGAATACTGGACAAACACTGAACTAGAGGCACAATTTGATAGACCAAATTTCACTTGAAAGGCTAAAATTTAGTATATTGAAACCTAGGGTACCGGTATACCACACAAATGTATACTTACTGTAGGTTAGTAGTCAATCTATTTGAGTAGAGAAGAACATTTGATGAACTAGCATGATTTTATTTTAAAAGTGTATTATTAAGCTGATTAATTGTATGATGTAGGTGGGAAAAGTGCCTTTAGGGATTTTTAATTAATGTCTGTAGCTTAATCATAGTCAAATGTAGCTTTTCTCATAATATGGCCCTTATCATCAGTAAAATATAATCCCTTTTCATTGGTCAAATTTAGCCCTACTCATCAGTCAAATATGATCCCTTTTCATTGGTCAAATTTAGCCCTTCTCATCAGTCAAATATAATCCCTTTTCATTGGTCAGATTTTTAGTCCTTCTTATCAATCAAATGTAGCCCTTTTCGTCAGTCAAATGTAGCCCTTTTCCTCAGTCAAATGTGGCCCTTTTCATCACTCGAATGAAGCCATTTTCATCACTCAGTTGTGGCCCTTTTCATCAGTCGTGCAATAATTTCACACATAATCACGTATTCCAGGAGATTTTGTACTATTTCAGTGTGATTTCATGTGTGTACCACAGCCATTCATACAAACCATCGGTAATGTAGACCATCTTCAGTGTAATTATCCTGTTAGTCTGGATAATGTTAGGATCTGTTAACTTTTTATTATAGTACAGGTATTAGTATACAAAATCGTAATATGATCTGGTAAAATTGATTTTCCTGAACCCCCAATGTGTTTATTTGATTCTTACACTCTTTTACAGTAAATTATAATTCCGTTAGGTATATTCATTAGTAACTGAGTATAACAAAGTGTTTTTCATTCATCTTTTAATTAATTTCACTCCATGTAAATTTTTTGGTTATGATATTGTGAGTAGTTTAATCGAGACGACATGTTATATAGATATAATTTAGATATATTGAAGGTACGTACGATACGTGTATGTACCACATTTAAGATTTGGGAGATTTTGTAACTAGGCAGTAAGCAGGAATCTAGCAGATCAAAGCCAAGCACAGAAATATTCTTCCCTCTTTTCACAGTTATTGAAATTTATTACCAAACTGTACTCATCTCAAATCAAAATGGACAGGGCCCGTATTCATGAAACCGTGCTCATGCTCAAGCATGGAATCTGTGCTCAAGCCAACTTTCTGGTAACTCGCTTAGATCATGTCAAACGATCAAAAAGTCAAATGTAAATATTGAAAACAGTATTTTACTGTAAGTCTCTTCAAAATGTTTCCAAATCATTGACAAAATAAGATTGATTTATTGAGTTATAACCAGAACAAGAAATTAGGTTTGAGCACAAAATCCATGCTTGAGCATGAGAACGGCTTCATGAATACGGGCCCTGGAAAAGATTGAAGTCAGTCTTTTAGCCGAAACAGCGAGTAAACGATATCTCAGAAAAGAAACCATACAGGTTTGTACTATAATAAAATCAGGGAAACCGACACATCCATCCTTTACAAAAGCCAATTAACGCGTTAGGCGAGTAACGGATCAGCCATGGTAGACTAACATTAAATTGTGAACATAAACCTTTTTCGTAAACAAATTCACAGAATCATGTTTTCAAATCGGATTCTGTCGCAAACTCGGTAAGAATGAGAATGTAGTCATTGAGAAGAAGAGTGAAATCTATGCACACCTTTGGACGGGAAAGTACCCCTTTTTATTACTGTTTTTACATAAATTTGCACATTTCATTCTTAAAACCAATTACTTGCATATGACGTACAGATTCCATTTGAAACGATCCAATTTCCGTCAAATTATTTTTGCATTGATTAAATGAAAAATACAGCAATGAGGCAACGGTGTGTTTGTTATTTTTGTTATTCAGCTCAATGTTTAACGAGAAAAATATTTTTTAAGGGTTTTACTCGTGTAAAATTAAAACAAACAGATCTATTTCTTCCAATTAACTGGTTTTGTTGACGGACCCAACTCCCACTAAAACAGGTATCAAATTTATACCATGCACTTTCACGCACAAAAAGACCTATACAATAAAATATTTAGATCTATATGGAAATAGGACACCTGCACTGCAAAATAACATATCCATTGACCGGTTTTGCATGGTTTAGGAAAAAACATATTGAAAATAAAGATCACAGTCTCTAGTATCGATATTCTGTCAAACTTAATGACGTTAGCATATCCTTATTTAATCTTCCTTTCTATTACTACAAACATAGAATAAATTAACGAGTTATTAGAAACTGGAATCATGGTAACCAAATCCTTGAACTAATTGGATTTGAAACTGTTAAAATAAGAAAATGTATATAAAAGTTTTAAGTTTCTTGTTGGTCCTACAATGTATGTAAAGTGAGACTATGTTGACAAACCAGTGATAGCTCAGACTAGGTCTATAATATTTTGCCATATTTTCCACCTATTGCCTTAACGTAACTGTCAACCCTTCCTCATCAGGAGGGAGACTCCCTCATTTTGACCGAAATTTACCAATCTCCCTCGAAACTCCCTCATTTCAGTCCAACTCACACAAACTTAAAATCTACATTCTGTGGTCAAATGTTCACCTAGTTACTGCAGGGTGTGTAAAATGGTCATAACAGGTGTGTCTGAATCAAATTAATGCTTTCTCATCGGAGTTATTTTGATACATACAAAGGGAAAGAGAAATTGAGTAAAGTAGTTCCAGTCGCATTTCACGCACGTTCTCCCTCATTGGAATCACAGAGACCTGATAATTTGTTACAGCTATATTTGGATCTAAACTAAGGTGTTCAGAGTAATTTTACATTTTTAGGGCTTTAGATCGAATTTCGGTAAAAAAAAAAATGACACCCACAGTGATCATTATGCATTGTATACGACTTAACCGAAAGTCCGAATATATAGCTGTAACAAATGGTCAGGTCCCTGTGGTTGACACCTATGCCTTTACCACGAGAGATGTATTTGCGACCTTATAATGACCACCAAGATACCTTGTAATGCACGAATAGTGCTGTATTATCTACCCTTCTACAGATCTCTGTGCGACTCAATCATTTGTCACAGTAAAAGCAACTTATTTGTTGTTGTTTTTTTTGTTATATTCTGGTCTTTTAAAAAGTCAGTATTCTATTTTTTATTACTTCAATATTTCGGGAGATTATTAAGCACATTAAATTTTTAGCTGTTGCTATATTTTTTTCTAAAATAGATTTAAGATTCTGATTACTCCATGTTTTGCAATTTTTATTTCAATGTGTTAAGCAATAGCGATCAAATCTTTCGACCTTATCATGGTTCAGAAGAGCTGCCACTGATGATTGACCACGAATACACTTTGTTTTATACAAATAGTGTTTAAGTATTAGAATCATTTCGTATCTGTCCTTCTTATATCTCTTTGCGATCAACAAGACCAGTTCAGATCATTTATAATATACAGTAATATGTACTAAGGGCATAACACATTCTCAACAAATAGGAATGATTGTCTCCCTTCCTCTGTTGAACATTACTAATAGAGTTCTCTATAGCCATGTCATCAATCAGTTTAACTCATTTGTTCTCACCATAAGTGGCCCAAACTAGTTATTCATGCCTACAATTATGTTTTTTATTAAACCCTATAAGAGTGTTTAGCATTGCCACTTCATCCTCAAATAGAATTTCCTCTTTAATCGTGTCTTACATGTATCCCTCCAACAGGTGTTTGCTGCATTTTTTTGCAATATTTGCAAGTACTTTTTCAACAAATTGTTATTAATGAGATGTTTACCTCCATTTTCAGCGATGCTAATCATTTGCCTTTGATCTATGTATTCTCCTGACCCATCTTATTTTTAAAGCTTCAACATATGAAATAAATCAACCATTTAAATCACCTAATATACTACCCCAACTGTTTCAAGAAATATTTAAAACTACATTCATAAAAGTGATTCCATTCTTTCAAAATATTTAGGATTTTTTCATATATATTTTTATCTAAAGTTTTCGAAGCTTCTTTGAGTATAATGCTACATTCTAAGCAATTAAATGTTCTATAGTCTAATTTAGGAACATCACACTTTGATAACAATTAATCTAGACTTGACAGTTACAATGTAGTTGTATTTTTTAATATTCAAGTTTAGTTTATTGCGTAAGCTTTACAGATTGTTGGTTAAATATTAAAAAAAAGTATGATACAAAGATGGCATAGTAAATGGCTAAATGCATACAATTATATATACACACCCTAGAATTACAATTTGTCATCATCATCCTCCTCATTCCCACTCATTCTCACTCACCATCCTCCTCCTCATAAAAAACCCCCCCATAAACAACAAAATAACAACAACATCTTTAAACAGTAACGTCACAACTCATGATGATTATGATGATGATGATCATCATCAATAGTTTAAAGCAATTTCTCTAGTATAATTCTGAATACATTCTTTTTATCATTCACGAATTATGCATTACAGCAGACTTTACATGATCCGATAACTTGTTAAACATCAAAAAGATCGGATTTCTCCAAGAACATCTCTGTGCTCATTCATTTTTCAATCCCGTTTAAATGCAATACACGTCTAGTTAAACGTGATAGTTACTCGTAAAAGCGTGATAAGAGGTATGAAGTAAAGCGTGGACAAATTCACAGAATTGTGTTTTCAGTAATTATTGTGCTTCTGGCCCAAACTTGGAAAGAATAGTTACCTAGGGGCATATCGACATTACAAAGTAGGCTGAAATCTTTGCACATGTATACATTGAAATATTATTCAGATATACTAATAGTGACAAAGATAAAAGAACCCGGTGATTTAAAGTGTACTCTGAACGGAAATATGATCCAAAAACAAAAATGTCGAAAGCGCATACAAATCTGTCAGGCCAATGCCGAGATATTGGCGTGTACGATTTCCACCTGTCCTTCTACTACTAATTAGTCTAATCTTAACTTCCGGTGAATGGGACACTTTTTTGCTGTGACGTCACAAGTTCAACGACTGTGCAACCAGCGAGATCGAGAACAGCCATACAGCGTCAGAATTAACCTGAGTTTTGAGATTACACATTTAATTTTATGCTACACTTATATGCAGTGGTAAATTATTTTTATCTCGAGAATATATTTGAATAATGATTTTTTTATTCTCCATATAATATACATAACATCTTGGTTCAATAATGAAAATCATCCCGATCCACTACCTTAGCCTACATGTACTTCTCAGGCTAGAAAACGGGTAAATGCATAAGGATCGATTTCAAGGTAAATATGCATAAATAAATAAATTGCGTGAGTTGATCATAAACTAATACAGTTCATAGATACAAAATGTACATTAAACCTTATTACAAAAATGATTTCCACGACCATGGATACAGATAAGTGTTACTTACATGTGTGCAGTGTCCCAAGGGACAATATAAACGAACTTACCATAATCACATACAATATAAAATATAAAGTATAAAGATGAAATTCATAAAATTGGTGATGTTGTTTTTCAGGTGTTTTCAGTCCGATTATTTAAGGGCATGTTTTTCTGTGGAGACTAGGAAACGAAAGTGAGAAGGCAGAGGAATGTGGAAAACAATTGCATGGATAAGGAATAAGCATAACTTTAACCGTGTCATTGAACTCAGAGTCTCGACACGTTGATTTGGAGATGGAGGGATGGAGGGATGGAAAGATTAAGACGGCTATTGGAGAGATGGATTGATTGAAATGGGAAGATGGAACGATGGAGATGGGTGTGTGTAGTGGGGACGGAGAGAGGGAGTTAAAGATGGAGGTGGATGTAGTGGGGACGGAGAGAGGGAGTTGGAGATGGAACGACGGTGAGATGGAGATGAGAGATATAGAGTGATGGAAATGGTGAGATTGAAAGATGGAGTTACGGAGATGGAGAGATGAGATGGAGAGATGGAGACGGATTGACAAATGGAGTTGAGGGTAAAGAATTTAAGATATAGACAGAGAAATGAAGATGGAGAGATTAGGTTGGATATGGGAAGTTGAAAATGGAGATAGGCGATATGGAGTGATGATGAAAAACTTGCGATGGAAATAGGAAGATTCAGAGAAAGAAAATAAATTTGAGATAGAGATGAAGACGGAGACGGAAAGAAGGAGCTTGAGAAGAAGAGATAAATAATCTCAGATGGCGATTTGAAGATGGAGAGAGAGAAAGGAGGAGAGGTTTTCTCTCTGACCTTCAAAACAAACGAGAAAGATTACAGTAAATGTGTCTGTGGCCTCCAGAAACAATGGAGAGTACAGTTGATACGTTGACGTGCCTACGGGAACCATCTCTAGTCCAATATCTTTTTGCCGGCATTCACTTTTCCCTTGAACAGTGTTTTAAATTTTTAACGCTACGTAAAAATCGAAAGCTTCCAGACGTGTATGTACATTTCAACAAGGGCGCAATGACATTTTAACTGATCTGTTCTCCCATTTGACGTCACCACTGGTATATGTTTTATTTGAATTACGTCATTACTGCAGAGCGAGTCTGTGGCAGTATTGATTCTGTATCTAAAACCTTCATGGGCACCAAGGTTTCAGCGACTGCATTTGAGGATAGGAGATGTTTATGCTGTTGCTCGTATTCCAGTTAAAACCAGCATGAGAGAATAGCTGCAGCTACCCCAATAAGATTCGGCCTTGCAGCATAGCGTGACACGTATTCAAAAGTGAAAGCTGATTCGGGATGGTTCTGGTGTACGCATTACTTACATTTATATTTCTCTTCCGTCCCCGATGTTTGTTCATCCTAGTCTAGTATAATATTGTGATACAAATAATACTTTACAAAGGCAGTTTTGTATACAGAGTTATTTATTTATTTAAGTATTAGAACAAAACTTGAATTATAAGAGACAGTGGTCGTACAACCATTTTCAGCATTCCCCAATGGTTCTAGATCTTAGACGGTACATACATGTAATGACTACAACGTTAACCAGTCTGGATACGTCAGACCCCATTCGCTCAAAGCTAGCTTAGAGTCAACCAGTGGTTAGGGGGAAATTTCAAATAATGAATACACCATAATAAAAAATATCTTAGATATCATTTTTTAAATTGTTATACATTAGTATATTATTGAGACAAATCAGAATAATGTGTTTTGAGGATTTAGTTTGCGTTGGAAGCCCTTGCTTCTTATTGGCAACACTTTTAATATTTCATTAACCACTGGTTACAATTTACCGACCCTTGAGCACCCTGGCCGGATTGCTAACATTTGTTGTTAACTCAATAGTGGTCACCACGCTAACGAACACTTTTATACGTGAAGCTGACGTTCTTTTATGTTTCGGAGCATCACCCCGGAGTTATAACTGCCCATGTTATACCGAAGGAGGATGAAGAGCCCGTGTCTATTAGATCAGCCTGTATTCTATACCAACTGGTGATTTGAAGAAAATGAAATGTACCTGATTCTAGTACCCTGTAACATGAAAATGAAATACATTTGTTGGTGTTGTGTCATCAACTCCGTTGATTTAAAACTCTTAAGCCAATTCACAAATGACAAACCCATCGAAAGTTTTAAAATGGAAATGTTGCTTACGAAGGAGCTATTGATCGTGTGCCGTGAGCGGCTGTACACTCCCAAGAAGCAATTGTTCGAATATTTAATACAGACTTTGAATGTCTTGGTGTACTATGCTTAACGTATATAACCTACACATTGTTATTCCCAGGGAACAATCGACATTTGGTTTAGTATCGGCTACATTACTAATTGGCTAGATGGCCCAAAGGGTCAAGGTTGCTGGTGTCGAACGTGTTGCGTCGTCCTTCAACTTGTCTTAAAACGACTTCTTCTCAAGAACCTTATTATTTCGCTAAATTTTGATTAAAGTAATGCATGTCTTCAATATCGTTACACTAAACATTACTTCCTGGGATGAAGCCGAAAAGGGAAATTGCAAAAATGAATCACATTGACCAACTTTCAAGGTCACATATGCAAAGTCGCAGAGGCAAAGTAAATAGAAATGTTTGAACGACTTTCGGCCTTCCCTTTTACACCAGGGATTTTGCATACGTACCATTGAGGGACATGACAAGTGTGCAATGGCACATCGGAGACAGTTGAAGGATAACCACAGGTTTTACCGTTGGCAATACAATGTGACCGGGTGGAATACACGGTACTGGTGTCTCTGGCATGTGACCGGGTGGAATACACGGTACTGGTGTCTCTGGCATGTGACCGGGTGGAATACACGGTACTGGTGTCTCTGG
>JAUMHH010089539.1:0-22065 GCA_032359455.1 Chlamys rubida
AGGTATAGAGCTACTCTGACCGATGGCTGGTAGTGTTGTGTGTAGCGCTAAGTAGGTAAGGTATAGAGCTACTCTGACCGATGGCTGGTAGTGTTGTGTGTAGCGCTAAGTAGGTAAGGTATAGAGCTACTCTGACCGATGGCTGGTAGTGTTGTGTGTAGCGCTAAGTAGGTAAGGTATAGAGCTACTCTGACCGATGGCTGGTAGTGTTGTGTGTAGCGCTAAGTAGGTAAGGTATAGAGCTACTCTGAGGATGGCGGGTTGTCATCAGACGCCTACTATAAAACAGCCCCTCCCTGCAAGTCAAGTACACCTCCTGATTCTCTCCTCATATAACGCCTAATTCAACGTTTGCCCATTTCATTAAATTTCTAATTTCCTTAATTACATGGGAAACATCTGTTGATCCTCGACGTCAGTCGTACATTTCTGTGTGGCTATTCAGTGATTCAATGGTTTTAATTCCCCGATTACCGCTTCTGTGACTGAGTAAGCCGGAAGTTAAGGCCGTCCAAAATGTATTTGATCAGAGTATAAAAATGTTCTCAAACAGTCACGCATGTTTAAATATTTAATAATAACATTGATAAATATAATGATTTTCAAGAAACCCAGAGCCCGTTTACATACTGATATTTAATATTTTAGTACATATTGAAAGAAAAGAAAATGAAAAATAATCAGATAAAACAAAAAAACTACACTATCCCCGAAAAGGAGATACCGAGATTTGATTGTCTTATGTATTGGAACTGTCTATTTCATTCATTAATTTATTTATTTGTTTAGTTCATATATAATTTTAAATGACAGTTATTGTATGAATTATTTTTAAGAGTTCTTATATCAATTCTTTAGAGTATTATAGTGTTCTTTTAAATGTTGAATGAGAAAAATTTGTCTTTGTTCTGTCTGTACACGTTTATGTTATATCAAATTGGTTTATACAACACAATGAGACGGTGAAATAGTACAATAACTGGAATTTTCCTGTGTTATTACCTCGCTGTTATTTTTAGCAGATTCCATTTACCACGGCGTCATCGATCTGCTGAAAGCTGTCCTTCTGGCTCATTTACCTGGAAATAAGTTTTGCTTACAATAAAAAAAAAACTTCAAACAAGTTTAATTGAAATTCAGCATCAATTCACAAAATTAACTGCGTACGCCTTTTGACGCCACCCAAAGTAATAATTTATCGTTCGTAAGAGTACATTCGGCACACCTTTTTGTGATGATAATGTTATTGGTGTGGCGCCATAGAAACCATTGTGATGCACTATTGTCCTTGTTTCTAGGTTATAAACTATAATATTGATTAGTTTATTTAGTTCGTCAAATATATGCGTCCCCCGAGAATCGATGGATTACCATATTTTAAATATTTAATCCCAACACGATATTGCTTTAAATATTTTTAGAAAAGAACGCGTCATACTCACCAGCACGTGAGCAGCATTATACGTGAAAGTGAAACCTTGTATTATAGCCACATTATATGAAACAAAAGCGTCATTTATACATATATTCTGTTGTGTACAGTTGTTAACTTGGATTCATTTATATTGTTTTGATTAACTACCAATATATCGAAAAAAACGGTATATTGTTCATACAAATATCGTTACAGCGACAGAATTTATGTCCTTAAGTCTAGACCAGACATTTCCGGCCGGTCCACGGTACCTGTGATAATTATGGTTGGGTGTGAGCTGATGATGCGGGATAGCCAAACATGTGTATATTGCATTGCTGACATCGCCAAAACAGCTTCTTGTGACAAAATTCATAATACAACTTCTGTCTCCGATTGATCGGCGACTATCCTTATATTAATTGTACATTTCTATTTGCTGTGTCTCGGTCTGACTTGCTGTCCATAAACAGGTATATATTGCTAGGAGGTATATGTCATCATCGTTTAAACTCTCTACCACCAAAGGGGAAGACACTGAATTGCTATCATGCAATATGCATTAAATATTTGTTTTGCCACATCGATGCAGTATGCAAAATTATGATTATTATTGGGGGAACCCCACATGAGTTTACATATGGAAATAAGTCATATATTGCTGTCGGAAACTGCACTTTAAAGCAAAGTTAAACAATGATTCAAACTTATATATTTACAGGCCATCTAGAAAAGATTAAAATAGTTTTTTATTCCCATACTTTTGTTCAGAAAGTTAAACTCGAAACTCCACGTTTGACTTAATTTTAGATATATTCAACAATATATTAGTAGATTTAAAGTTCATATTTACTTACGTCATTTTAGAAGCATCGAGTTGCCTTTTTAACTATGTTTGTCACTGTACATTTATTCTGTTGCCTTAGTATACAGTTAAAGTATGGGGTTAAGGGATATAACAAGTTTCTGGTGTCCCGAGACCAGATATATTTCCCGAGGCGAAGCCGAGGGAAATAGGCATGGTCAAGGGACACCAGAAACTTGCTATATCCCTCAACCCCATACTTTAACCGTTTTATTATACCGATACACACTGGAGAGATAGTTTTAACTAGAAAATATTTGTAAACCATGTGTTACAGCAAAGCGTTGTGGTACAGGTGTAACCGCTAATGGTAACTACTTATGCCAAAGTATAAGTACAGTATGGATGTATCAATGCCATAGTTTAACTACAGTATGGAATTAGCATGGCAACTATTAATGTCACAGTATAAGTTCAGTATGGAGTTGTCATGGTAACTACTAATGCCACAGTATATGTACAATTTGGAGTTGCCATGGTAACTACTAATGCCATAGTATATGTACATTATGGAGTTGTCATGGTAACTACTAATGCCACAATTTAAGTACAGTATTGAGTTGTCAGTGACTAATGTCAGAGTGTACGTATGGTGTTGCCTTGGTAACGAGTAATACTACTGTATAAATAGACGTTGTTAAATCACCATACAAGAGGTCACAGGGTAGTCGTAAAGACACACACATCTTTTGTAGCTGTTCCACATCGAAAACTCTTGTCTTTTATTAATAGGGGTAGCACAAATAGATGATGTTGTCTTAGTGTTTGCTTGTTGCCTGGCGGTTGGTAGAAGCCAGTAAAACCAATGCTATTTTGTTTGTCCACTATGCTCATTGAATTCTGCTTTTAAGGAATAACTGCAAATGTTAACACAGGCCTTGCTGTTGTGATAGCTATCAAACTACAATGTATAGTGGATAGTTAAAGTTCAGACTCACGCTCGCAGGGGTATAACACTTAGGCTAACACTGTTTTACTCAACTACATGAAATGTAATTGGGTTTTTTCGGCACACAGTTACGCTCTGTTATGGTAGAGTATGATTACAAAATGCATCACCATAAAAATTATATGTACACAACATTGCTTCATTTCATTATGACATAACATTTCTGTTCATGCATAAGAGTACACCAGATGTAAGGACAGTAACACTGTATGAAATGTATGGTCGTAAATAACGCTGGACATGATGGTATGTAAGGTGGTGAATAGACTTCACCGTTATCACTCTCAATTAAGTCAATTATACTAATTGATATGTGTTTGAAGTCATGTTGTCATGCAGCCGGTTATCAACAGTGTCAACCAACGTGTCGAAAACACAGTGGTAGTATCCAAGGACATATCAACATATTGTGCATTTCAATCTAATTGGGCGACAGTTATTTTGTCTTCTGCATTATTAAATAAAACAACACATCTTCAGTTCTCAGTACGTTCCCAACTCTGCTGTGAGAAGAGATGACGTCAATATCGAATTATAAAGGTGGTGTATTGATTAAAGATTGTCCACTAACGTTTATCCTAGCGTGACGTTCTTCACCTTGTCTTACAAATAGCTGTCCCTCGGTTTGATGTTTGTCCTAGCGTGTCGAACTTCCTCTACACCTTCAAATATATGTAACTGTCTCTCCCTCGGTTTGATGTTTGTCCTAGCGTGACGTACTTCCTCTGGTCCCACAAATATATGTAACTGTCTCTCCCTCGGTTTGATGTTTGTCCTAGCGTGACGTATTTTCTCTTGTCCTACAAATATATGTAACTGTCTCTCCCTCGGTTTGATGTTTGTCCTAGCGTGACGTACTTCCTCTGGTCCTACAAATATATGTAACTGTCTCTCCCTCGGTTTGATGTTTGTCCTAGCGTGTCCTACTTTCTCTGATCCTACGATTATATGTAGCTGTCTCTCCCTCGGTTTGATGTTTGTCCAAGCGTGTCCTGCATTCTCTGATCCTACAAAAACGTATAACTTGCTCTCCCTCAGCTTGATATGTGTCCTAGCGTGACGTTCTGCCTCTTGTCCTACTAATACGTGTATATGTAGCTGTTTCTCCCTCGGTCTGATGTTTGTTCTAGCGTGACGTACTTTCTCTTGTCCTACTAATAAGCGTAGCTGTCTCTCCTTCGGTTTGATGTATCTTCCAAGGTTTGATGTTTATCCTAGCGTGACGTTAACTCCTCTAATCCTACAAATATATATCTGTCCCCCGATTTGATGTTTATCCACGCGTGACGTAATCCCCTGGTCGTACAAATAGACGTCTGTCCTACGGTTCAGTGATGAGTGTCTTAGCGTGACGTTAGCTCCCCTAGTCCTGCAGATAGATGTCTGACCCATGGTTTAATAATGCCTTTCCTAGCGTGACGTTAGCCCCAAATCCTACTGATAGATATCTGTCCCATGGTTTAATAATGTCTTTCCTAGAGTGACGTTAGCCCCTAATCCTACTGATAGATATCTGTCCCACGATTCCTAGAGTGACGTTAGCCCCTAATCCTACTGATAGATGTCTGTCCCACGGTTTAATTAGCCCCTAATCCTACTGATAGATATCTGTCCCACGATTTGATGGTGTTTGTCCTAGTTTTTTCATTAGCATTGACATAGATACAGCAATTACAAAAATAAAGGTCATTTAAATATTCAAACAGGACATGAAACTCCACTAAGGTTAAAGTAACGGCCATGAATTCTTTGAAGAATAATAAAATTTCCAATATGATCCAGCTTTTTGTGTTGTAGTAAATTGTGATGTATTCAAACTGCAGCTGCATTCCAGAAGTCGACTTGTCAATCCAGTGTTATTGGTATAACAGGCGCCATGGTATATCATATTGACTAAATCATGGAGCGAAATAGGGAGCTATGGGTTACATGTATATTTCTCATTTACTCATTTACGTAAATGTCAGCGGGTATATGTGTGGAATGACATTGACGGTGAACAATTGAGTCGGAAACAAGACCGAGTATGTAAAACAAGTTTGAAATGGGTTTATCACTGACTGCCTGTGTATTTTATATAGCTAATCACTAAGCGTGTATGTATCGCAGTAGGAAAAATTTCCTTAAATGTAATCCTTGGCCGAGTCGATACAGACAGCCTTAAACCTAATCAACCGCACGTTTTGGTCAAGTAGGCCCGGAGAATTGTTCTGACCGGTTTGACAGTCAATTGTTGAAGTGACGTAAATCTGGTCGTTCTCAAATCATAATGCTCTTAAAGCAATCTAAGAGAGGTTGAGATATACACACACACGGGTGGCGCTCGATATGGTAGAGTGTGAATCAACTGTACCGGTATGTTGATGAATGTCTATTAACTAAGTATATATTAATGTAGCGCGAATTGATTGATGTTGTCTCCCTGTACTCTCAGGACGTCCCGTACAATAGTCGCGCGCACCATTCCTCCTCACGATGTAGCAGACAGTAGGGAGGCCGATCGAAAATACTAAAAGGTACTTGAAAACTATAAATAGCTCCCGATCAGTGACATAACAGTACCTATCTCATCTACTGATCCCAGGCCCGTACGTAGGACCGTGATGTATTTTTCATGATTTTGTGCTTCATCGGCTAATATGTCAGTCACACGGAACCGCTAACCTGACAGCATCAGTTGTACAGATATACCTGGCGTTATGTGTGTATGACAATGCTTGACAACGTCGTTACACTGAAGGTAGTGGAGAGACGTTCGGAATCTTGGAATTTAAAGCTACATTCAAGACCTGATTCGGAATCGATTTCGGATACTTCCAGGTAGGTGCGCTTTATAAAGAGATTGGAATATGTTTACATCTCCACCAGGCTGAAAGCTTATAGTTCTAGTGTTTTAATATAAAATCATTGAGTCCCATTTACAGGATGTGAACAATACCAATGTTGACAGAGTGTAGTGGCAGACCAATGTATACCAACATATTCCCACACTTCGCCTTTGTGTAACTAATGTAATTCTATTGATTCCGTGAACAAATATTTGTAGCTTTTAACAAATTCGATTTTCTTTCAAAACTTAAAGTATACATTACATTTTGAAAATTGGTTTCTGTATCTAGGACTGATACTATTTCTTTTAATCTTAAATTAATCACTTATAATAAAGCATAAAAATGATCAACGATGACCTTTGCTCACCGTATATATTAATACCACGTACGTCATTATCAGAACCTATTTCAATATTTTTTTTAACATTGACAAGAAAACAATCTCTATCCTGATTTTTTTTTTTTTATTTTCACGAACGGACAGCAGTTATCTATTTGATTTACTATAAGTCGTTGATTACTAAGCGATTGAGAGTAAGAACCTCTAATGTTATCTAACGGCCGGCATTACAGTAATATGTAAATAGCCAGTGTTTATTTGGCCTTAATGACATTGAAACGTATAACGTATTTCAATAGAGAGATACGGTAGACATACATTCGGAAGTGTATTCAAGCAACATATTGGCCGATTTTTTTTGTATATGCAGAATTATTCTTTTTGCCAATTTGTTGATACACAGATCGTCAAAAACAATGAAAACCTGGAATATTTGCATTTCTGGTCATGCTATCTTAACGTTATTGCTCGCGACATGTTTGTTTAAACAGAAGTTGTCTTTCATGTTCAGCTTTCATTATAACGGCCTCCTTGAGTCCAATTTAAGCAATGCATTACATGTAAATACAACACGCGCATAAAGCCCGTTTCTTGGATACAATTAATTATTCAAACACGTGTACGTGATATTACTGATTGTTCCTATTTAGGAAAGGTGATAGCAGACAAACTGACAACAATACTGTTATTTCCATTAGTAGGTTAACATTGTCATCTAAGAAACCTGTCTAAACAGGATGTTTTGGTTTCATATTAGAGTTGAGAGAGACAATCCGTTTTGTTTATGTGGTTGGGCTTTAAAGGTTAACCAGGCAATATATGCCATCAAAGGAAATAAATGCGAATGTAAATAATTCATTTGACATTTCTGTATGCCTTGAATAATATTGCTAGTGGCCGGTTGATGGTAGGTTATACAGGTACTGTCTCCGTTACTGTTATGTCCCTGTACTGTTCTCTTGGTTGTGAACTGTAGCCAAAAACGGTTGTTTGGTTCCCATGGTTATTGTAGTGTACCCGTGTTTATTGTAGTGTACCTGTGTTTATTGTAGTGTACCCGTGGTTATTGTAGTGTACCGGTGGTTATTTTAGTGTACCCGTGTTTATTGTAGTGTACCCGTGGTTATTGTAATGTACCCATGGTCATTGTATTGTACCCGTGTTTATTGTACAGTGTACCCGTGGTTATTGTACTGTACCCGTGTTATTGTACTGTATCCATGGTTATGGTACTATGCCCGTGGTTATTAAAGTGTACCCGTGGTTATGGTACTGTACCCTAACCTTGTGTACTGTGTCCTTGGTTATTGTACTGTACCCGTGGTTATGGTACTGTTCCCAAACCTTTCGTACTGTATCCATGGTTCCTTTTGTACTGTACCCGTGGTTATTGTACTGTACCCTTGGTTATGGTACTGTACCCTAACCTTTTGTACTGTGTCCATGGTTATTGTACTGTACCCGTGGTTATGGTACTGTACCCTAACCTTTTGTACTGTACCCGTGATTATGGTACTACCCGTTTTTATGATACTGTACCCTAACCTTTTGTACTGTACCCGTGGTTATGGTACTGTACCCTAACCTTTTGAACTGTGTCCATTGTTATGGTACTGTACCCTAACCTTTCGTAATATATCCGTGTTTATGGTACTGCACCCTAACCTTTTGTACTGTATCCGTGTTTATGGTACTGCACCCTAACCTTTTGTACTGTATCCATGGTTAATGACTGTACCCGTGTTTATGGTACTGCACCCTAACCTTTTGTAATGTATCCGTGTTTATGGTACTGCACCCTAACCTTTTGTACTGTATCCGTGGTTATGGTACTGTACCCTAACCTTTTGTACTGTATCCATGGTTATTGTACTGTACCCGTGGTTATGGTACTGTACCCTAACCTTTTATACTGTATCCGTGGTTATGGTAATGTACCCTAACCTTTCGTACTGTATCCATGGTTAATGACTGTATCCGTGGTTATGGTACTGTACCCTAACCTTTTGTACTGTACCCGTGGTTATTGTACTGTATCCGTGGTTATGGTACTGTACCCTTACCTTTTATACTGTATCCGTGGTTATGGTACTGTACCCTAGAACCCTATAATTTTGTGTTCAATTCCCCTAGATATTATACTGTACCAATCAGTACCGTTCTTTTTTATGTTTATTTTACTTAATCCACTGTAATTATATTGTAAATATTGGATAATTATGGAGGAATAAATATATGAATGAATATTGTACTCAGAGTTTTGTACTTTACCTATGACTCTTAATGTACAAAGTGTTTGGTACTGTATCCATGCTTATAAATTGTACTTGTCCTCGGCTCGGTTATAATAGGAACAAAGCCGTAAAGCCCCATCATATAAATTGTACTGCTGTTATTTTACTGTACCATGGTGTATGGTGCTGTCCCCACTGGTGTGCTTCCTCTTATCTTTTGAAATATGCTAATGGTAGTTTTACTCGGGGTTGTTGTAATGTCCCCACAGTGATTGTACTGTATCTATATTACTACGCTACAGATACAGGTGTTGTATTCGTGTTTTTAACGTCCCCATATTACTATGCTACTGATTAAGGATTTGTATTCGTGGTTGTAATGTCCCCATCGTTATTGTACTGTATCTATATTACCACTCTACAGATAAAGGTGGTTTACTTGTGGTTGTTGTAATGTCCCCACAGTGATTGTACTGTATCTATATTACCACTCTACAGATAAAGGTGTGTTTCTCTTGGTTGTAACGTCCCCACAGATATTTTACTATATCTATTTAACCCGTTGTTGTACCGGCGTCATAGTGGTTGTACTGTACTTAGGTTTATCGTTATCATAATAAACATTTGTTGTTGTTCCGTCCTCTGTACTGTTGTGTTATTTTACTGTCTTTGCAGTTCGTGTCTTGATTTCGTTGCTCTATTTTTGATTGCTGTACTGTTTTCGGGGAGGGTGCTTTTTGGTGTTTGTAGTTTGTCTGTTAGTTTTGTTGTTGTTGTACATTTGCTACGGTTGAAGTTTTGACATATCCAACTTATAGCTTACTTATTTGATTATTTATTGAAAAAGTATATTTACTGGTTAATACAATACACAATTCATAACCTGGCCCTCCTACTGACCAGATAGATCCTTTGAATGTGTTGAAAAATGATTCGGCATAACCTCAGTTGTAGCATCATCCTAGTTTGTTGATGTTTTTAGATCCTACATATTGTGTTTTGGTTGTATTTAAACGTAAAATTAAATCACATATAAACACTTTGAAAAGGGATTTATAGTAGTCAACTACATAATGGTGATTAAACGGTCACTACACCATAATCTCAACCACTAAAAAACATCAGATCCAAAATGACTTATATCCATAAATATTGCATAACTTGTACAGTACTAATACTTTTTGTATGCAAAGCCAATTATTAGAGTATTAAAGTATTATTGATAAGCTGCTTTGGTGTTACTGACCAGGTGGTATGTTGACATGTGTAATAGTAGTACACTCATCCTAACCAGATGTGGGGATACAGACGCGCAATAATCGGTAACGGCATCTCCTTTAGAAGTATTGCATTGTCATAGTTCTCTACTCTGAAATGCGAGTAATAGTATTTGTGAGCGCAGCCCAGCGGAGAGAAACAGTCTGTAATCCTGTCAATGAGAGATTATATATGGTATACTTTGTTAAACAAGCTCACCGATGTCGTCGTCTGTGTAGTGTATAGGCTTATAGCCAACCAGGATTAGTGTCACACATTACATAAATAACCACAAATAATATCGCTGAAAGGTATCGGGCACTATAAACTTCAGGGCGCTGATAATGTTTGAAAGAGAATATAGCTTAGTTATTGCAGAATGCACATTCCTGTGTAGCTCTTCCATTGTCGTCACGATGCACTCGTAGATTATAATGGCAACTGGTGGATGCATACAATGCCTTTATGTAGTATAGCGAGCGACGTTCATATTTTGTAACAAACCATTAAACCAAGACGGCCATCAATATCACTGTCCAACACGGTTGTATTGGAGCAGCTTACTCTATTTCAGAGCCTTTTATATATATCTGTTCGAAAAGTATGCCGAACAATGTTTGAGCAATAAACCTAGATACAGCGAACACTTAACATTTAAAGGTGACATATTCCACAGGGATTTGCAGAGCTTTTGATTTTTCGTTACAAAGGTCAGGAACAGAAGTGACAACAGCATATGTAGTATATTTTCTCCCTTCATTTGATACAGATTTGTTGACACACAACACCATGAAAGTGATTAGATTCGGTATGATTTGGAATAAAAAAAAACAGTTGGTTGGTTGGGGGCGGGGGTTGCTTTTTCGAAATAAGATTATTTTCCTTGTTTTCGGCCTGTCCCACGTTCTCTATTTGATTTGGTTTATTTCAGCTTCCTTGTCTGGTAAGCACATAAAATTCAGCATAACTTGCCAAATAATTTTAATTGTCTCATCCAGATTAGCAGCAATCAAATGTGTCCGTTACCATGTTTATTTACTGTGGTTTAGTGAATTAATTGCATTTAACAGGATACAGAAATCCACATAGGATTTGCGTAACAAAATAAAATTGCCGACATCACAAATCATTTGTCAAACGTTTTGAACGTTTTTCATGTTTTTCAATTAAGCTTAGAACATTCTCATTTTTGTATTGATTTTGTCAATAACAATACTGTCAGTTTAGCACAACATGTCATAAATAAATGGCGCTATTTTAAAGTGTTATGTAATAACGTTGTGCCTCAACACGTACTTTAGCAATGCTTTAGGAACCACACACATTGCTGAACAGGCACGCTGCCTCCGTGACCTGATTCCAGTATAACCAATGTGTGCACATTGTGTAATCTGTTTTCGTCAAGGACTAGGCTAATGCAGCCTAGCATTGGTGAGACCTGGCGACATATCGTCTAACTGTGCTTGTGAATAACATGGATTATTTATCATGTATCACTTAGGAAAGTTTGAGTTTGATTAAAGTACACCATTATCCCTCTCGAGGCGTCAAGAAATGCTGTTGTAGTCTGAATCCTGCTTGAGCCTTTAAATTGAGCTGGACTAGGTTTCTTTGCGTCTGTTGGTCTGTATGAAACATTTAAACACCTTTTACCTTGAAACAGTGCTAAATGCATCCGTCCCAGCTCCTGTGGGAGTACACAACATTCTGTCCTCCTAGTCAGTAATAGCACTATTGTCAATTAGTAAGTTGAGGTGATAGCATTTAAGCGATACAATTAAATGTCTTCTAGAGATGTTTTATGGTTTTATAAAACAAAGGAAATTTAGCGAATTTTGTGCAGAAATTCATAGTCATTAATTTATTAAAACAGCATCAAGAATTTCCACTGCTCGCTCTTAACTACGGAAGACACACAATGACAATAGTAATGACTTTAAGTAATTTTTTTCAATGTTTCAATCAGTTCCCTTATTAATATGTTTAATCCAGTAAGTAAACAAAGTCATTTTTTTATATTTGCAATGCAAGAAACCTTTGCACAAACATAAAGTGTTATTTTCAATTAGACCCAAAACAAAGAATATCAGGCCGTTGTACTTGCTATCACAGCGACATGAATTAAGACGTCAGCAAACAGCTTCGAACATCGAAATCAGCCGGCGTCATTGTTGTTATTTGCCCTACATGTTTGTAGCTTCCATACATACGTTATCTGTTACATTACATATCAACTACAGTTTTGCCCACGAAATATGTGATTATCAATGAAAAAATTAAAATGTTAATTCCTTTTAAACTGATAAAACAGTCAGTAGCATAAAATATACATGAAACAAGATGAAATCATTGTATTTTTCATGATTATTATATTATTGACGTCATAATTAAATGACCTGTCGAAGAAACATTACGGCAATTTATGTTAATTCGGTAAAAGAATTTTCACTTTCCAAATGTAACAAATAAATATATCTGTTCCTGAAAGTATGCAATCTATATTGAATCTGTTTAATACTAACGAACGTTCAAAACAGTCATTCCACTCGAGGAATTGAACTATTTTCCCGTGAACAAACCATGTACATTTGCGCCCTTTATCTGACAAAAACAACATATTCCTTTATTTCCAGAATTATTATCATTGAAGTATTTTTAGAATGATACAGCGGTCTGTTGTTTGTTTATAATTATCGAATTATAGGCATTTATGTTCATACGTCACTGGTGATAATAGCAATTTATCTACATTTATGTATATAAGACATTAACGATAATGACACTTTATCTACAATCATGTATATAAGACATTAACGATAATGACACTTTATCTACAGTCATGTATATAAGACACTAGCGATAATGATACTTTATCTACAATCATGTATATAAGACACTAGCGATAATGATACTTTATCTACAATCATGTACATGTATATAAGACACTAGCGATGATGATACTTTATCTACAATCATGTATATAAGACACTAGCGATGATGACACTTTATCTACAATCATGTATATAAGACATTAGCGATGATGATACTTTATCTACAATCATGTATATAAGACATTAGTGATAATGATACTTTATCTACAATCATGTATATAAGACATTAGCGATAATGACACTTTATCTACAATCATGTATATAAGACATTAGTGATAATGATACTTTATCTACAATCATGTATATAAGACATTAACGATAATGATACTTTATCTACAATCATGTACATGTATATAAGACATTAGCGATAATGATACTTTATCTACAATCATGTATGTAATACATTAGTGATAATGATAATAAATCTACATGATATCAGACACTACTTATAACAACAGTTTATCAATATGTTTTTGCAGAAGACCCTAGAGGATAATGGTTGTTTATTAGCATGTATGTATAACTAGATTCCATGAATGATACAGATATATACAATGAATAAAGAAATACGTCGTTTCCCGGGCGCTTTACCAATATAAATTCCATAGAATATCTGAGTCTTTCAAAAGAAATTAAAATTAAGTTTCTAAATATAGGATAAGATATCTGGATAAACGGCATTCTATTTTGCTTATATTAAAACCTTATTATAATGCCAACAATTGCACAAGCATTGTAACAAAGGTTTTCGATCGGTATATCGAGAGAGACGTAGAGATATTTTGACGAAACAATGAAAAAGGGACATTGAAATATGTAGAAGGAAGTAGATGTGGAAAATGAAACGAAAAACAATTTTGGAGTTTTAATTTTATTTTTATGCTCTGGCAAGCCACACAATGACAAGTAATTACAAATATTATCTTCCGTTCACAATCACATGTTTGGTTCTGTAGTCATTACGGCAACAACCCCACGTGTCCCGTTAATGTGGTATTCCTAAAATGTGTGATCATTCAAATGCTGGATTCTAAACAAAACAGACCAATATTTGCATTCCAATGAATAATTATCCATGTCAGATAGTCCGCCCAAATTCGTTTCTATTCATTCCAAATGATAGCTTTGTCAATCAAATGTAAAATAAATGTGTAATCCCTATTTGAACAGGCTTCGATAAGAATTATACTTTTTCTCTTGAGTTGTGATAGAAGATTACCATTTTGGGTTTGGAATGCAAACCTCATCCAGCTCAAATGATTGCATGACCCAGACATGTTCTTGTTTGATAAAAATGTTTGCAAACATTTTTAAAAAACATTAAACCGAACGCATCATTAAGTTAGCTCATGTTGAGCCTAATTTGCACATTTAACGGTAATGCTACAGTTCAAAGGGTTTTCTTCTTTCCAGTTTAATCAACCAGCAACACATGTTGAGTGAACTTACTGACCGTAGTGTGATGACAACCAGTGACTAGGAGTATGGTGACGACAACCGCTGACTAGCAGTGATGTGATGAATCATTTCATGAGGAAGTGTGACAACAAGACTAACGAGTGATAGCAATACTTTACTGGTGGTAGTGTGATACTACGACTAAACTGTTGGTAGTGTGATAGCAATACTTTACTGGTGGTAGTGTGACAACAAGACTGAAGTGTGATAACAGTACTTTACTGGTATAGTGAGATACTACGACTTAGATGTTTGTAGTGTGTTAACACCTGACTGCTGGTAGTGTGATAACAATACTTTACTTTTGGTAGTGGGATAACAATACTTGACTGTTGGTAATGTGATAACAATACTCTATTGTTGGTAGTGTGATAACAAGACTTGAATGATGGTAATGTGATAACACTACTTTACTGTTGGTAGTGTGATAACACTACTTTACTGTTGGCAGTGTGATAACAAGACTTGAATGATGGTAGTGTGATAACAAGACTTGACTGTTGGTAGTGTGATAACAAGACTTGAATGATGGTAATGTGATAACAAGACTTGACTGTTGGTAATGTGATAACAAGACTTGACTGTTGGTAGTGTGATAACAATACTTGACTGGTGGTAGTGTGATAACACTACTTTACTGTTGGTAGTGTGATAACACTACTTTACTGTTGGTAGTGTGATAACAAGACTTGAATGATGGTAATGTGATAACAATACTTTACTGTTGGTAATGTGATAACAATACTTTACTGTTGGTAGTGTGATAACAAGACTTGACTGTTGGTAGTGTGATAACAATACTTCACTGTTGGTAGTGTGATAACAAGACTTGACTGGTGGTACTGTAGTGTGATGAAAATACGTCACTGTTTATAGTTTGATAGCAATACTTTACTCTTAGAAGTGTGATAACAAGACTTGACTGTTGGTAGTGTGATAGCATTACTTGACTGTAGTGTGATAACTTGACTAGCCCCTGTGTAATGATAAGATTTTCTGGCAGTATGATAACAGAAATTGACCGGTAATGTTGTAATGACAACCTTGGTGTGTTGAAATGACCTTGGCGCCGGTGGACCTGTTCTAGTCATTACTTAGCCGTCCTAATTAGCAATGTCATTGTATATTGATGGTGATACATGATACTTTGTATACACTAGGGTTATACGAGTTTTAAATAGTCCATATTCATCTTGTTTAACTATCATCTAATGTGTGATAAAGCTCGTCAATTAACACTACTGGATAGCATTCGTGGTAGTTAGGATGCTGTTTATACTCGCTGTAACATTTTATTTAGGATGGATCCAATGTTCTTGCCTTGACTGATACATCGTTTAGCTGCGGTATGGAAATTAAACCAATGAGACATGTTTAAGTCATAGAAGCCAGGCAGATCAGGCTATTGCTGTTATCTTAACTGACATCAAATTCAGTTTTACCCTACAAATCCCCAGTGTGTTCTCGGAGGCAGAGGCTGTTGATGAAGGTTTGTTGGCGATTGTCGTGTCAATGAGCAACGCGATGTTTGTTAGACCTAACAACCAAACCAACCTCGGCGTGTTAATCGACTCTACAAATACACTGCGGGGTAATGTCAAATGGTTGTCTAGGTGTGCCCTAAATGATGTATGGTACCAGTATGAGGTAGTAGATACAGTTTATATCTTAATTGTGGGCATTTTGCTTGATATGATGATCAGATAGAAGATAGGTTTGAATGATTGAAGGATACCAGTGATGTTTCACTGAGTGTGGGGAATAGCTTGTCTACGAGTTTAGAACATGGGTTTCGTAATGACCGAATGTTTGCGTCTTTCAACTCAGGCATATTAATTTTCACGTCAAAATATAGTTTATTTTTTATAATAAAGCCTAATACATCACCATTGAAAACATCTAAACATACTGTTTAAAGTCACTCGATTAATGCCATGGGAAGCTTGTTTAGTCACTTATGCCATGTATTTGACGAAGCGGTTTCTGAGAACCAATATTCACGTTTATATCCGTCGTTTTTTGTTTTTAATTTCAACGTTATTTTACATGTTGTGTTGTGTTTACAAGTTCATGTGTAATAATGCGTCTGTGAACCTTCCTCACATTTTGAAGTTTCGAATAGACATTTTTAAAGAAAATGACCCAATTTCTCGCAGATTCGTGGATTTTTAGGTATAAATCAAGTGTTTTTAACTCGAGTCAAGTGCAAATTACACATAAAAATCAATTGATTTTCTATTGTATTCCTTCGTGAGGTTAGTACATGTGTTAGATAGGATGCATATGGGATAGGATTTCATCACATGTATTGTTTGTACATGTATCTGTGTGATTTTTAGCAAAGGTGCAACCATCTTATTAAGATAAAAATAACTTTGACATCGAATCAACTGATCCAAAGGTGTTTACAGAGGTGAAGCAAGGAGGGCCAGGGACTCTGTAAAACATTGGTAAATACCATCAGTTCTAGTTGTCTGTGGATTTCAAGGGTAATTATCCCGTTGTGATGGTATAAGTTGTTCCAACATCTAAACCTGATATCAAAATGATGGTGTTATATTATTACCTTTTGGAAGCTTTTAGGTGTTGTGACCGATTGTTTATGACTGAAACAGTTTCGTCCATGTGTATAAAATGCCACCAAAAGAGCAGAACGTTTCGTTAGTAGTATTTAAAAAAAAACAATTTTATCGAATTTCTACAAACTTAATGATGGTGACATGGTGATTTGGGTATTTTTCCCTCTTTTCGTCGTTAGAAATTTAACTTACATCGACTTACAATTGTACCTTCATGTACTGTGTAAATAGTGGGGTTGTACAGCATAAAGAGAAATAAGATAACTTGTTGTTTTTTAAATGTTGTAATAGTCAAAATATTCATTTTTTCTGTATTTACTCCCGTCGGTCTTTGTCTACCTGCTTCATCTATCTATGTATTACTTACCCCACTCCCCCCGTTTTATCTGTGTGGTTACCTCCATCCGTACATCTCTGTGTTTACCGTGAGCTAGCTGATCTTGTGGAAACCAGTTGTCATGGGAATCATTGACGAATGTGCTTTAACAGTTCCTAGGTCAGAATCCCTTTTCCATTCCTAAGGTGACAATAAATGTATTTTCGATCAGATATAACTGATTCGTAAAAGACGAATGAACAGTGTACTTGTGGTTTCCAAGAGGTTTCCAAATTGTACTCGGAGGACTCAGTATGGAGATAATGGTTTGTCGACCTTCGGTGTTACAGGGATGGTCACATTTACACCACTACGTCACTGGTGAGGAAACCATTTAGCTTAGTGATATATATGTTGCAGGAATTTGTTGGTGGCGATAAATGTCTCACCACAAAAGAGTCTGGCTCTGATTAATACACTGTCTGCAGACATGACAACACAACGATATCAGTATTCAGTAAAAGACATACTTATACATCGAACGAACAACAAGCTCATCGGTCATTGTTGTAGTCTTGGTTGGTCACGTGAGCTATATCCGTGTGTCTACCGTACTCCCAAGCTGTCCAATTGATATTCCGCATTTATATAGATCTTTGCCTTTTATTTCCATTCTGGTTTCGAATGACATAATTTCCATAGGATGCTTGTTTTATGTGAAAAGGGTGACGTAAGATTAAAACGCCGATATACAAGTCACTTAAGTCACCTCATGCTTGTCACTAACGACTCTATGTCGGATATGCGTGTCTCTGATCCTTTGTCTACTCATTAGTTCTACATGGTTCTCCACTTGAACAAAAGAACTGATTGTCATTTCAAAGAATTTTTTTCTCAATGTCACCACGAACAATCAAGAAAAAATGTAATGTTTGTTACTTAGATATGTTTGCAAGAGATAAAGAGGGTGGGGGATGATTTATTCATCGGTTGACTGTATGTATTTTGATTTGTCACCTACCCGTGAACTTATACCGTATCTATTAGTCAATTAAAAATGTTAACAGAAACGGAGAACCGCTGACTTGATAGCAATGCTATCCAGCACAGCCTCGTGTGGTCGTGTGGATGGCGCTGCGGTGCTGTGTCATCGATTGGATGTTCGCGCAGCCTGGTACCGGGCTGCTGCTTCAACCAAGCATGCCACGTTGGCACCAGACTTTCGGAGTTGAGGAGAAACTTCTCTGCTGACTTTGTGTCTGTAGACCTACCTACACACGACCGGGTATTTCCATTGATCGGATGTGTGTGTCAGGTGTTTGAGACGGAAGTCTGTGTGTCCTCTCAATCGGCTGATCTGATCCAAGTCACTATCATGTTTAAAACAAATGATTTTAATTGATCCAAGTACTTGTTTTACAATGATATAGAAGCATCGTAAGAGTTGTTTTAATATACAATTCGTAACATTGGAAATAGCCTTTAGACACTCTAGCGAACTTGCGCTATATGAGGCGGGGTGTATCACTGAGATGTAGTATGCGTGTGCCAACCTAGTGTTTGACAAAGGAACGAAAGGGGATGTAAACTTTTACTCGGCAGTCTACGTGTGATGGTAAGTGGTTGTTAGGGCGATACTTTTACAGTCGTACAGGTGAATGTATCTCGGTAGGACAATAACGTTATAAGGCTTGCTCCGTAAGACTTTCTCTTTGCGAAAATAATATTTTATGTTCAGTTTAGTTCTAATTTAATTTGATTCAAAATAGAAATACGTGTAGTTTTTCTTTCCGCCAGGGCGGAGGTATACCAGTCCGCTCTATTGATACAGCTACTACAAAACATTAGTTCAGCAACCGGCAACCTTGTTTATAGTAATACATAGCATTAATACGGAACAAAATGAAAAACAAATGAACACCCAGGATATCGAACCAATATATAGCAGTGCACTGGTCAAGTGTACGATAAGGCTCGCCTACACATGCGTGCATTTAAATAGAGTTATTTGTCTGGCTGTTTCTTCACCTCCCCGAACCCTATTTTATACTCGTCTTCAGGCCATTTTCAACGTCCCCTTTGAATGTTTTTTAACATTGTAGACTTTATAGGCAGGCCTTTCGTTTAATCCCCGTTTATAGTCCATGCCATGTCGTACGATTGATAAATCTGTTATTTTGGACCACCTTAAAGACATACAACCTCAATGGTAATAAACTGGTTATACATTTGGTACCGCCGGAACCGCTTTATTATGTTTTACTTGTGAATACACCTATTCGGATAAAGTAATTCGAATTTTTTGCAGTTAAAATAAATTCAGCATTGGTGTTCAAATTTTAAAATTGAATTTAAATTTCCTTTTCGAAAAGAAACCTCAAAATATACATTTGATTTACACAGATTTGTTAAAACAATTTATACTTAAAATTCACTAATTTGTTCATAATGCATACTGTCGTTTTTTTCACATTTTCATATTTTTTTTATGACAATGTTGTCGCTTACCGCTACATGTATCAACGCTGTCCAATATCATTATCCTATTACAATTCCGGTATATCAAATTGGTGCACGTCAGAAAAGTAATTAATCGAACTCGTAGAACAGTACATACACCACTCGCGCTTGTAACACAGTGAACTTTGATATATAGATATATATTTAACTTTATAGATATCATTTCTGTAAGAAGCTGTTTGAATTGTATGTTTCACTCTGTCCTCGTTGGATACAAGCAGTTGGTACACATTCTATGTTTCCAGGATGTTGGCTGGCAGTACACTATACGTGATTTCACTCTCATTGCTGTAATGGTTAAGTTTCATAGTTATCATGTTTATCTAATATAGTTTGTAAATTTTCAAATTGTAAGTACTCGATATAGATAAATATGATGACAAACAATGAATCGTTCGGGCCACCTGTATATCACTGAGCCTCGTGATTGCTGTGCTCTACAGCTCATGCCATCTCTTTCTCTTCCTTTGGCAACGATTTTCAGACCATTAACTTGTGATTGACACCCAGGTTTCTGTCTTATTTTTTGCGGAACGCAAAACGATTAAAGATGACAACTACTTTCGTCAATCGAAAGACTATAGATTCAGTGGATAGTGAAGATTAAAGTTATTTGTATCGTATTACTTTGAACTCTCGTATCAATTTATCTTTATATGCACACAGAGTATTCATAAACCATTTAGCAAGAAGGTTTGAAATAAATTCACCATGAATTGTCCGCCCGTAAATCCTGGTTTTACTGCAAACTTTCCGTGACAGTGCCAGGGGAGATATGTCAAGCTATAAACTAGAAAGATCGAATCAACATTCGTTACACTGGTGTAGTCAAAGGAAGAAGATTATACTAGATCATGACAAGGAGACGCTTGTTCTTGTTCAGACATTTGGTTAGTTAACGTGATCAAAGCACGAGCACGCTTGTTTTTTTTTTCAGACATCGGGGTAACGCGATCAAGGCAAGAAGACGCTTGTTCTTGCTCAGAAAACTTTTTTGTTTTGCTGGAAAGTACAACGAAAGGATTCACGGATCAACAAGTATTGTCTAGAACGCTTTCGCTCGTATCAAAATGATTATTGACTCCCTATTACTCTACCTTACCATTACTCTGGAGTGGCAAAACATCTTTATTGAGTTTAGATTGAAACATGATAATCTTAATTGCAATCCAATCAATATGCCGATTTAAGGAAGGATTAGAATCAGCATTAATTTAATCTAAATAAATCAAGTATTAAAGAAAATTATGTATGTATATATACGCTAATCTCTTTAAAGTTTCCGCTCTCCCACCTCAAAACGAGTTAACACGGAAACTTACATCCCTGGACTTGAAAGTGTGCACTCCAGCGCTTCGGATTACTCCATATTGTTGACTGTTTACGAGTTTGTCCACCGTAATTGCCGATACGTACGCTTATTTAGTCCGTTATCAAAGGATATTGTACAAGCCGCGACTATCTACTGTGTCATTTGAGGATTGTGTATTAGGTTTATTGCTGTTTTGCCAGGTTTTTGCATCGATCTGTGTGTCCCGCCCCATACCTAACGTCGCTACCACATCGCTTCACGCTCAGCCGTGCCCGCTCACCCTTTTATCGCCTGCCATTCACAGAAATATTGAATGATGAAGATATTAGCCATGGTGAGTTCACGGCGCTGGCTTTTGTGACAAAACATGCTTTATAGGTACAGTGTCCGATATAAAAGTCCTTATTAGATGTATATAGTGGTTGGTACTAAATGTAGGTGGTCTGTCTGGTAGCCACCTTATATGTACTTACTGTGTATTGCGTGTAATTACAGAAAGGCCTTCAATAAATATGAGTATCACGATAATGCATGTTACAAGTTGTCTCGATAAATCCCGCATGTTCTCAGTTGTACTAACCAAAAATGACGTCACGCAAAGACGACGTGCCGTAAGTCTTTCACGTTACTGTATGCCTCTATTAAGATATATTTTTATTGATTTTATGCTGTGCCTCTTTAAGTAATATTGATGCATTGAAGTGTGTCCATGTTATTGAGACATTTTATTTAACCGCATAGAGATGACTTTTGACGTCAGTCCAATACACACAAGGTAACATTTTGCCGAAAAAATTGTTTCGACAATTTTGCTTATCATTGATAATTCAAAGAAACGGATATTTATAAAACACGAGTTTGAAATAGTTGATAGGTATTAGAAAACAGTCTATGGATGCACGTGATATTGTTAGACAGCTATGGGAAATACGTGTTAGTTATGTATGTGATATTGCTGACAGCTATGGGAAATAAGGATCAGTAATGTATGTGATATTGTCGACAGCTATGGGAAATAGGGTTTAGTAATGAATGTGATATTTTCGACAGCTATGGGAAATAAGGATCAGTAATGTATGTGATATTGTTGACAGTTATG
>JAUMHH010089650.1:0-22065 GCA_032359455.1 Chlamys rubida
ACGAGCAAGTAACATTGAAAATGTTCACATCTTTCTCAACCAATCAGATTACGAGATTTTAACAGAAGGTATAATAACCAAATTCAGTTCCAGTCCCAAAAGGAGAGCAAACGGATACATATGTAACAGAAAATCATGACCGGCTGATACGAGTTTGGCACTCTGTAGTCAAAGCCTTATGAATACGTGACCGATGCTGATAACGTTTTGCGTCTTGACGGAAGATATGAACACGGTAATAATTATTTTTAAGTGAAGGATCAAGAACCACATTGATCTGAGGATGTCGATAAGCACTTCTCGATACTTAAGTTGATGAAATACAGAATTTGGTATACAATTCTGTTTTATCTTAGAAAACGATTTAAAAAGCACGATAGATCAATATTTTCTCATTCTCTATTTACTGAGGAAATAATTCCAGAACATGGCCACACACCTGTAGTCTTTAAGTGTACAGCTTTTTCCGCGACTGTAAAGCAAAACAAGATGTGAAAATAAGATATCAGGAAAGTGCTCACCCATTTATAAAAAAAACACCAAAAGGTAAAACTTAAGGACGTTATGTCCGCTTTGATCTGGTGAGGAATATTGTGGATTTAGTTTCGATCCAACATATCAATAGTCTTAAATGTTAAATTTGAGTTTCAATATGTGTATCAATAATATTATTCACTTTTTTATAACCCATAACTCCATTACGGATGTGATAACGACACATGATGCACCTATCCTGCGGCTAATAGGAGTCGATCGTCCTGGAATACCAGGTGTACACTTTATGATACAACTTTCCAAGTTAATAGGCCAGAGGCCATCACGTTTTACAGTTTGAATAAGTTCTTCTTCCTGTATTTTTCAACCAAGGTAGCTAGATGTTTATAGGAAATTTAACGCAGTGATAACATGCTGTTGCTTATGTAGTTATTTTTTGTTATAAGGAGACAATTATAGCGAGTGGATAGGCCATGCAGGTAAACTATTTTCATTGGATTCAGTATTTATACCAGAACTGGACAAGTTATAATTTGAACGGTTCAGAAATGAGTATTTCTGGACAGCAACTAATACTATTTTTTTCACACAGTTTGTATACACACATGTAGACGTGTTTTACTGAGAAACTGCTGCAATGTGTCTACGCTGATTTGTAGGGATACGTTTTACGGGGACAGTAAATATTTCACAATTCAAGCGAGCCTAGAATTTAAAACTTGTGTAAGATGTTTTTATATATTATTTGAACGATTATAATTTTTGACAGAAGAATATTCCAAGTGTTTTCATTCGGCAGAATTTAACACCAGAATATTGAAATGAATTTCACAATTTGTATTTTGTTTTTATTCTGAGCTCTGCATGAGAAGTATCAGGAAAGAGTAACCTTAAATATTGCTGTATACTTAATTACCTTCCGTAAGTCTACTGTTTAACTGAATGTACAGTTCAGGTTTATTAGGTAGACATGTTATACATACTCAGCAAAAGTAATATTTTTAATTCACTAATCCTTTTTTTTTTTTTTTTTTTTTTTAAATCTAAGATGTTTATTAAAATGTTTAACAGGAAACCAACGACACGGTACATATTCATGACCTTTTAATTAAACAACAAAGGTGATATATCTGCGTCAGGCCTAGTACAATGACCTAGGTCGTATACATCTTAACCAACTAACTGGAAATCGTCAGCAATGCTTTAAAGGTAAGTCATATTTTAAGTTTATTTTGTTTAATGAGGTAAGTTGATTAATCATATTAATTAATGACATATATGAACTTGATAACAATATACACGTCCTTATTAAAAATAATCACTCAATGTAACATCGATACAGAAACCCAATAAATGTTAAAATGTTTCCTTCACCATATGGATATTTCTTCCATTTTTGACTCATCAGTGTTTCTTAAGATTAAACGATTGACACTTTATGTGTAAAATATTCCGAAATATGTTTTTGGGGAAAGGGCGAAAGTTTATAACGTTATACATGAATATGTGTGCCTGCAACGATTTCTTAGTTCTATATATGGTTACCATTGGTAGAACTGATGCAATATTAAATGATACTAGTAGATGAAATAGCCTACATACTATACCATAGAATTTCCATGGCATTACATCAAGCGCTTCCTTACAACTGAAAATATGGAGGGCGAAAAGTGCGAACGTTTATGATTAGTACCTATGTAAAACAGACGACTATCCACCAATGAGAGATGACATGTATAATGTAAATATACGATTTTTGTCTCATCCAAAACCACATGATCTACTTCTTTAAACTAGCATTGTACTATTTATGCTTAATTTCGTTATGCCCAGTTTGCAAATATTTATCAATTAAATACTTTTTTTCTTTTGGTGAATATGTGGTTATATGAACTTTATCTCGGTTGATATATCGTTTTTAGGTCTATATAACCACAAATTCACCGAAAGAAAGTCCTTTATTGTAAGAATATATTTAAAACTATGATGATTTTATTATGAAATAAAAAATATAGAGCTTCATGAAATCGTGAAGAGAAATTTACTGCATCTGGCAGAAGTCTTTGTGACATTATAACTGAAGTGACGTCATAAGGGGAATATCAACCTGCTGTTGTTTTCTTTTTAAAAAGTGTCTGAGACTCAATATCATATATCACCGAATTCCACGTGATTATCATCCATTTAATGAGGATGTAGAAATACTTTGTGTCATCTTATATTAAATTTTATTACTCATACTTAATCAATGACTTCCCATATTATTAGAACTCATCACAACTTGATATGACGCATACGGACGAGACTAAGGGGATTTTGGAACCACAATACACAAAATGGCGTCACTGGAAGATGTACGTCATATTAGGAGTTTTAGTTGCCATGGTCACGTTCTTAGTCGTCTTGTTAGGTATCACTGCTGGTCTGACTCTAGACGACATAAGTGATACAAGTAACTACAACAAGAACAATGTTATTCAATTGAAAGACGTTCTACCGTATTCATTTTCTATCATGTTCATCATTGAAATTGAAAACTCCTCTGATTTTGAGGTCAGAGGTAAAATCACCGTCAAATGGGAAATAGAGTCGAGTATGATTAGATACCAACATAAAAGCGAGGACTTGATGTTAAACCAAAGTGTCGTCACCACAGTAAGCATATTGGACCAAAGAGCCGTAGTTTCGTACAATCTAGAGAATCAGACAAGTTGGACGTGCGCAGAAGACATAAAACTCTTTGATTGGTTTTCGATTTTACACCTTCTGATGATATCTGTTGAAGCTAATTACAGCGAAAACAATTGTCCTGGGCGTATTTGGACAATTCCATACAAAGGAAAGAGAGTTTCAATATGTATTAACGGTTTTCGAATTGTTTACGTAAGGTATGGTAACCGAGTTGCTATATCTAAAGATTGGAAAGTTCCATCGCCATCATCCATCGTACTTCACATGGAATCACCCACTTGTACGGTGAAGTATCCCGAAGTCCACAAGCTCAAACAAGAGCAGATTGCTACCGATTCAACCAGAACCCAATCGATAAATGGACACTTTGAAAACGATGTAGTTGTTTCTAGAAATGACAAACCCACCTGTTTATTCATACATGGGCTAGGTAACCAGAATCCTAAAACTGGATTCAAAACTCTGACTAGAATGGACTATTGGGGTCACATCGAAAAGAATACCCCACAGTGTGCAGCACATAGGTTTATTCAATTCAACACAGTCGACAATGGCTGGGATTCCACTGAGCTGCACCAGATGTTCTGCGAGTTTGCTACAGGCTTAAAATTTGGAGGAAATATTTCCAACAAGATAATATTTTCCCATTCAATGGGAAACAACATCGTTGCAGCAGCACTTCACAGCAAGATATGTACTTTAGACAAGATATCTAGTAAATGGTTCTCGGTGTCTGCACCCTGGCGTGGATGCATGGTGGCAGACAGGCTGCAAAAGTTCTGCTCTAGTCAACTTGAAGATAAAGATGGTAACGTATCACCACACATAATGTCAAGTATTTTCAGACATACAAAATTCTGTTCAGACAACGGTAACACATCTGCAGGTTACACTACGTTAGGAACATCATATACATCCAAAACAGGCATTACATACACTGACTTAGTTGCCGTAGCCCGACGGTTGGTGGACGGGGCGCTTTGTGGAACCTCGCCTTGGGGCATCGGGCTGAACCTTCGTTACAGTGGGACCATGAAGTTCGTACAGGTTTTTAGTAAAATGAGAACTCCGAACGACGGTATTGTGGCACTGAATAGCTGCTCTATTTTTGGAGAGAAATTCAAAAATTCCTACAAAAGCAAATTTTACAAAATGTCCGTTAATCATGTCGAGAGTTCCACCAAATTTGGCTGTTCCAAAGATCTGTGTTCGTGGTACCGATATCTGTAGTTTACTGTAGAATACAAAGTACAATTTCTATGCATATGCAACGCTTGTTTGCGATTCCTGTACAGCAGAAATTGTACCTTGGATAAGATGTCCAGTAACATTATGGTTTAACGTTTGTCGGCGTAAGATAAACAAACATGGTGTCATTTCTTCTAACGTGATGTCTATAATGATGATAAGTCCTGGTGTGCAGAAAATATGTTTCAATACAAAGTTCTGAATTAAGAAGCTAATTACTGTGTTTTATTGTGAATTTAAAAATGATAAATATTGTAACTGAAATCCAGAAATAACCTGATATTCACTGGTATGATTTATTATTTTCAAATAATAAAAAAAAGAATCCAAGATTTATTTTTCACATTTGTTGAAGCCAACTGAATCTTGATTTTCTGTATTCGGTTATAATATAATGTGTTTGGTTTTACTTAAACATTTTTTATGTGAACGTTAAAAATAAAGTTATTTGTGACCAAAGATTAATTATATTACCAACGCAAAAAAATATTAGTCCGATAAGCGTGAAGTCGAGTCCTTAACTGGTTATAATTTTGCTGTCCTCGTCTAATAGCAATGTAATATACAAACATATGATGATTATATATATTCTACCAAGTAAAATGTAATTTAAGCGTTTTCTCGTGTCTACTTCAGTGTCGTTACGCCTATGGTATTTTCTCCCGTTAGACAGAGAGCCAAGCCATTTAAATTATGTAATACTTGTTCCAAAGTATGACGCAAGCAAGGTGACAAAGATAATCTAATTATCTAAATAAGCTGTTCTTTTGCGCGTGCTAAAATTTGTCACGTGATGTCTTCATTCCACAATTACCTGTGTGCTTTTGTCATTTCTGACCTTATGGGCAGTTGTCCGATTTTGTCTATTGAACCTGGAAATACTTGGTCTATTGTCAAATAATACATGGTCATTAACCAATAAAACGTGTCGTTACATCGCAGGTGAGGAAAACATCTTGCTACTTAAGTAAAGAAAATTGTTCACACTGACCACATCATACTTTGGAACAAGTATTACATCATTTAAATGGCTTGGCTCTCTGTCTAACGGGAGAAAATACCAATTACATTTTCAAACACATGCGCACTTCAAAAACCAAGATGCATAATTGAATTACAGAAACTATAACATTATGCCTCAGACATTGAAGCCAGGAGCGTAACATTGAGTACGTCACATACTCACAATCACACTCTATTAGAAGTTCATATAATAAATATAGCAGAAGACGCTTACTCTTCTTGAACACCTGGTCTGATTGCTTTGTATCAAGGGTCTCTGTGTAAATCTTTCTTTTGTTCAGCTTTTGCCCTCGTTTTACCGATTTTGAGTTCGAATTATCGCTTTGTTGACATTTCGGTATTTTCTTGTATATTTGCACTTACATTTTTATTTTTCTACACTTTAGAAATTATGAAATACATAAACCCTTTTGCGGTGTCTAGTTATATGTGTGTCGTTTTTCACTTAAACAGCTGTGACTAAACGGAAGATAATTCAGACTTGGCTGGTACCTATATTTGATATATAAAAAATGTCCAGGCCTGTATAAGCATCAACTTGCCGTACACTCTATTGCACAAGCATACTCTTTATTGTACCATTTTTGTCTATATTGAATTAAATTATCTCTAACGTAAGTATAACATCTATATCTAGGATCCTACAGCTGTACATGAGTTTCCGTTTCATATGAGATTTATGAAACGAGTCTAAGAATAGTTCAATTTAGCGAGCCTCTGGCACATAATCAAGATTTGTGGCATTTATTCGTGTTTAACGACAATTATCATGCAACCTTGAAATGTAAAATGCCACCATTTTGACTCCAGCGCGTAGGTCTGAGACGTCATGTACTTGTCCTAGGCGTGCCGTCACATTTCAAACAATTGAAACTTACAACCAATTACAGGGCTGATCATATTACATGGGTTGATACGCAAACAAAATATGACATAGGTATATTCACTGGATAAATATCATCATTACATAAGAGTTATCATATAACACCAGATGTTGGCTATCGACCTATATCAGGCTCGCGGCTCCTGAGCCCTGGGGCCTGATATGGTGTATCTCAGGCCAATCTGGGTCTGATATGAAAATAGTGATAGACTATTATAACGTTTTTGTGATGTACATTTATTTTGCGTTATGCATTAAGGATAAACACATTATCATATAAACGAACCATGCTTGTTGTCGTTTTTTGTTGTCCTCTTTCACCTGTCATTGTCTACAAACCTTTTTTTCCAATTTATTTATCCCCATTATCGATCGATTTCAAACTGTTTTTAGCGATTTTAGTATTTTTTCCCATCCATGTTTTTCCCTCAGACAAAACGCATGATGATATATTTATAAGTGTGTCGTATGTACTGAAAACTTGATTCAGCTAATATTAGACCCGGATGCGGGCAGATATATCCGGAATTGAGCGATATTGTCTGGCGCAGGCTGATGTCGATAGGGCGGGCAATATGAGCGGTACATGTACCCTATATCAGCCATGGGATCTCCGGCACTGAAGTGACATTGGGTCTTGAACTGATACAGATTATGCCAGAAATATCGTAGGATATTCTTTATATATCTCATAATTCGTACAAGATGCGGACATTTTGTATACTTAATACAAGAAAAGCACGGCTACAACAATAGGTTTCTTTGTGGATTGCTATATCACGGGCCGAAAAAGATATTAAGCCGAAAAATCAGAAATTGGCATCAGGTAAACAAAAAACCAATATACCTTTTTAAAGGACGTCAATTTTCACGTCACACTTTTGATGAATACTGTCAATGCGCAAGTCAACCTAGCGTCAATATAAACAAACGTTCGGAAAGAAAAATACGAAAATGCGGATGGTACGTAAGATGCTTTGTCGGCAGTGACGTCACAGGAAATACACTGCACCACTTTAGTAAATAATAAACTTTATTCGTAATACAACAATTATGAAACAACTTATTTTAACTTATATCAATCCCTCTTGTTGGCCCGGATGTTAGGGCGCGGGGGACTCCGCAGAGAACCCGCGTGGTCGGGCAGGTGATCCCATACCTTTTCACTTCCGATCGAGGAATCGAACCCCGGCCGCCTTGGTGAAGGGCGAGTGCGTTATGCACTGCACAACTCGACCGAAATCAGCCTATTGCCATAGTTCAAACTAACAAAAAAAACTATCATGGAGGGGATGGAGGTAGTTGTTAGAAATAGAGCTGAGACCAAAGGAAATGCCGGATGTTATGAAATGAGATAATCAGGAAATGAGATTTCCTCACCATGAGTTATGAGAGATGTTGTTGATTGTAATTGTAAATTTTTATTTTATATGCGACAAATATGGACATTTTCATATCCCAACTTGTACCAACCCTCGAATTATACTAACCCTCGAGCTAAAGATTTCGGGCTTATAATTGTTCAGTATATACCATAAAATGATCACTTAGGAATTAATTCAGGAATGTTGTGAAAATAACGTTTCTTAACCGAAAAAATTTGTATTTGAGATATTTAAATGTTACCTTGACATTTTCAATAATGTGTCCGACATCTTTTGTATAGCGTAGACTTATCGACTCTGTTGATCAATAAAACATAACAATGTAAGTATTCTTAAATTACTCGACCTTCAGTCGAATACAAATCACATACTCAAGTCATTAGAATATCATTTCCCTAACACATACACCCTTGCCTGAGTGCTTTAATTGTTTAGTTGCGGTTAAGTCCGTAGGGTCAAGGAATAGACTCGTTCGGTGTGAAACAAGGCACACATTAATCTATCGAATATAGCAGAGCGATATGCCACCTCCGTGGTACAATAACAAAAGATCAGTTTTAAAAGGAGGTGTCGATTTCCAAACGCGATCCATCCTTATATTCGTTTAAATGCCCTAATGCTATTTGGTATGGGTGACAGGTGAACGCGTTATAGAGTTAAGGTAAAGGGTCGGTGTTTAGTCTCTCAGTCGACACTGGTGGTAGGGACACTCAAGGATACCCTGCATTAGTTGGATTATGACTAGTTTCGATAGATGAGCGAGATTTATAAAAAGTCTCACATTTTGAATGGGAGAACATTGATCGGACCAAATTAACTGACACACGGTGAGTAGTATGCGTTGTTAACATCACTTCATGTCAATACAAGCGAAGACGAACTACAAATAACACACACATTATAATTATTTCATCTATATTTAAAGATATGCCTAACAGGTAGCATTTTATCAAATTACCCCATTTATCTATTCTCGTTTAATGATTAAATGTATGTCAGTTTGCCATCAAATATCAATACATGGGGACCTACTTAAATTTCTAAGGTATTGTTACTTTAACATATTCTGTATTTAATTGGTTATCAAACTTTGAATGGTATAACACAGTAAAAAGGGTCTTCCGACATCCTAGTATTTTTAATTATGTTGTAGCTTCCTTAAATTTATCTCAAATGTTTCTCGTGTATTTTACTTTCAGTTCAATATAAACTTTCAGAGTATATCTATATGCGCTAATTTCTTAATGAATCGCATGCTTTTTACTTTTAACTCAGCATTATTCTTGTATATATCAATTGTCTTAAAGTACCTTCATATGAGTTAATTCCAAACACACCACTTAAATGATGTGATACAAAAAAAAAAAAAAAAAAATGTTGATACATGTAAGTACATGTATCAACATTTTTATTTTTTTTTTATTTTTTTCACAGTATTTGTACAAGAACACTTGTATTAATACGTTGAAACCATGGTCACATGTAATATATGATTGTCACTTTGGATTGACATGGCTGAGATTGATAAGCCAGTTATGTCAACATTTCCCCGTTATCAACAGTGTCTATTGTATCCAACGAATACTTCTCCCGTTAATCCTTTATATTACGAAACTTCTTAAACAAATCTCACTCAAACGTCAATATTGGTAATATTTACTAGTATTTAGATCAATATTTTATTATTAAGACCACACTTGATTTTATCGCTAGGTGTGTGTACTTTTGATGACATAACGAGACATTCTTTACCTTATCTATACTGTATACGAGTGACGCCAATGTAAACTGGTACTCTCTCATTGTACCGTTCTAGAACTGAAGAAGGCCGTTAGCGTCAACCCCGCACTTGACTTCAGGAAAACACTGGATCGGCTCACGGTGAGTCAAATATGTATATTGCTTGTAATTTCAAATTTCTATTACCACGAAAATTTGATTGAGTGTTAAAGACATAATTCCGCCCTGTTTGTTATGTTTTATACAGCTGTAAGGAGATAAGGAAGAGATAAAATAATTCTGACGTATTTGTCTTTTTTTACTTAATCATTTAACATAGAAATAAATTGAGATGTATGTTGTCATATAAAAGAGAAAATAATAATCTTTTACTCCAAATCGAATACCAAAAGGTGTATGAGAAATCTATAATATTTTTGAGAAGTGGGATGTATTAAAATCCAATATTATTTATACAAATCTTAAAATATATTAATACTAGAATATTATTTTAACTTTTTCCTTGCATAAACACATCTAGAGTTGGGATTATTTATTAATGGGGTATTCACTTCATATATACTACAGAACATGTCCTTCGTAGAGTGATTGTCTTGATAGAACATCATGTTGAAAAATACAGTGCCTAGTCAGGATTTTCTACCACAAGGGGTTGAGTATACGCTGAGACAATTTTCGAGTTGTTATCATTACTTGACTTCCAGCTGTGAGATTAAGCGGCGTTTGTGAAAACAAACATGTTTATTGTGTCTAAGGTGGTTGATTAACGACATAATCTCATGTATGTGACATTATTGTTTATCATAAGGGCTTCACGTTATACATAAACCGCTTCCTTTCCGAAGAACCATGGGTTCGTCTACTGTCGTAGGGATTAATTTTATTAATTTATCGTGCATCTGGGCTTTTGGTTTGATTTCTCATTGGTTCTTTGTTTCGAAATTATTTCACATGATATTCTGCGAGGACGTTATTATTATATAATTTTTGTTTCTCCTGCTGCTTTTGACTAATAATAATCTTAGAGAAGGAATGCTGTTCAGCAGGAAATTTTCGCCAAGTCACACATCCGCCCTTCGCCAGAATAATTCATATTCGATCAGTGTTGATTTCGCCCTTCACATCTAATTGCTCTGTATATTATGTTGTTTACTACTATTTACTATCGGTATACAGCAGTTTATAAAATGTTATAGATAGATGACGCTTTTACTATATGCTAGCTACAAAAGGGATTTTGTTGAAATGTACATTTCTTAGTAAAGAATACGAAAAACTGATATTGTATATCATGATATAGATAGTTCAGCACTTTTTTTTCGGGCAGGGAATCCTGCAACTTTTTCTTCTTTAGACAAGCTTTGAAAACAAAAATCTGTAATATGTATGTCCTTTTTCTCCCCACACCTGTTAAGACAATTACAAGTTTCTAGTTTTATAGAGAGTTACAATAATAAGTTCTTTTGCAAAACAAAATGTTAACAAGCATCATGATCTTTAGCGAAGTAAGTAAGTTTAACAAACAATTGACCGAGATCGATTTACTGTAGAAGAGATATTTTGTATTAAGAAGAAATTATAATAAATATCTTTCGCTATAGTAAATGGACAAACATCTCTAAACGAGAAAAAAAGTCGAATATATTCGATTGAGATATATGTACAACACGGAGCGTTTAGCCTCTCTACATACAGCATAGTACATATGAACATGTTTGGTGTCTCCTTATTACCTGTTGTTTTCTCAGCTCCTATTGTTTTGAATGTCCCTAGTTCCTGATGTTTTGGTGTTTTCTCAATTTATTTTGTTTTTGTGTCTCATTAGTTCCTAATGTTTTGGTGTCTCCTCAGTTCCTGTTGTTTTGAGTGTCCCTAGTTCCTGAAGTTTTGGTGTCTCCTCCTTTCATTTTGTTTTCGTGTCTCCTCAGTTTATGTCGTTTTGATGTCGTTTTGTAAAGATTAAGGTTCAGATTTGCACTTTTTATTACTGTAGAAATTTCAACGATATGGTGTCAGTGCCAGTCATAATCAGAGACATTGTATGTGTGCCTTCCATGGTAAGATATTAATATTCATTAGTGCCAGTGTATTGCTAGAAATGTTTTTTCTTTTGGTGCATCCTTCATTCTGTTATTTCCGTGTCAAACATCACTTGTTTAAAGCTGGCACGATATGCTGAACATCGATCATTATAGCTGTTATGCATTTCTAGTGAGAGGATATTAAAGGGGACAAGTTGTAACATATAATTGATTCATTTCGAATTCAAGATCTTAAATCTTTACTGTTCAAATAGTTATTAAAGTTCTGATTCAAACCACAAAACGATTAAACACAGAACAATATTGTTTACAGTTAAAAACATGCAATCAACACTTCTTATTGTCACTTGCTGTCTATTTACATGTACAAATATTGTCGTCTACAAAATCACCGACATCAAAGATTTAAAAACATAAGACTGTCTCCAGTAGAAGGATTGCAAAGTGTAAATCACAATTACCAAGAAGTGTGTTTATCTAACAACTTGTAACGGCGAAACCCTCAGTATAGAACACGTAACCAGACATTTACAAACAGAACCACATACCAAAGTCAAAGGAGAAATTTCGTTTTATCTTCCAACCACCTAACAGTATGTAAAACACAGTAGATATTAAGATGTTACTTAAATTACAAAATGAATAGAACATGGAATGGTATTGCTTAATACCGGTATCAATTTTCCGTAAATGTATTGTATCGGAGTTTAAAATTCTATTTAAGAGTAGAAATTGTCAATACTTATTCTTTGTGGTCCAAAGTCGCATAACATTATAACGTGAATCACCCATGCATCAATGACGACGCAAGAAAGCCAAGTAGATTGCAATCAGTCATTTTGCTATCGTTTACATGTAATACGCGCCACATATCTTCAAAGGGGGGACTTCATTCACATTCACCAGACTAAGGGTACATTCCGTATCCAGATACGTATTTCTCGTCAGGTGAAAGAGCACTTCAGTTTGTATTTATCAAATGTTTATCTAGAGGCAACATGGACATGCAGACCACAGGAGTAGGTAGTGTACGCCAGAATCGATATCGACACGCTCGTGCACTTGATGGGTAGATTTATTGACTTTTGGAATGTTTTTAAATTGACTTTTCCTTTGAAGTGGTTCAAACGTATTTCCCTCATTTTTCATATCCCATGTAGAAAATACGTTTGGAACCAATCCGTATACTGTTATGATCAATTAAATTAGGATCGGAAATATGTTTTAATAATATTCTTATATGTTTTAATGGTTCAATAAGGCAATGAAGGAGGCTCGATCCACTTAGTACATGTTTATGCATTAGAAAAGTCAGAAATTCGGGTGATAGTAAGACAAAATATAAACCTATACCTTAGTACCTCAGTTGCATTTTTGATTAAGGTCTGTTTAAAAGTATGTGTATGCTATAATTTTCCTTTTAAAGCATATGAGGCAATAACCAGGCAGGTAAATATATATTGCGTGTTTTAATTGTAATGTCATATGCTGTCATTACACATAAATAAATTATGTACATTTTTAGTGCTGTATGTATGGCAATATTTCGTTTGTTATGTTCACGGTAAAAATATTAAGAGCGGCATTATTTATTAGGACGTATTGCATAACTGACTTGACAAACTGTCTTAAGTCTTAAGTCTAAAGTCTTAAAGTCTTAAGGGCTCTGCGAAATCTACTACCGTAATTTCTTGCGTATTGCCCGCGGTCTATACAATTTTTTACGTTGAACAATGCCCTCAACGGGGTATCTGATGAAGCGGACAATGTGACGAAATGGTTTAAAAAAAATTGCGTCGATGTTATTATAATCAAATCCAAAAATAAACATCTTCAATTATTGACAAAAACATAACAAAGTTATAGACATTTTTTAAGATTTATTATCGAATTTGTGTATGAAAAATTGATTCATATTACTGGCACTTAATTTGATCGACTTTGAGAAGTACTTGAAAATTCGATTACTTACAAAGTAACATATCAAAGTAATAATTACAGGTGATAACAACATATATCTGACGTTAGAAGTTTACGTTGTATTCCTTGCGTATAACAAACAGTTCTTAAGTAGCCTGAGCGGGCAGCCTGCAGCCGTTGTGTTCCTAAACATGATATTTTGAGAACTGCGGGCAATATAACGGAGCGGGCAATACACAAGATATAACAATATTCGCAAAAATAGTTTGGTATCTTAATTGATGATTTTACAGTATACTAGTATGTATATTATATTAACTACATCTTCAATAAGATTCATCAGTATGGAAATATGTAATATCAAAGTTTTACTTTTAACACAAACAATGTACTTATTAAACGTGTCGCGACGTTTCAATACCGACTGGTCCATTTGTAAAAAGATATGACTGAGTGAGCGATTTATATTGTTTACCTGTACAACGATGTGACGAAATCGTATATTTCTTATGTTTGATAGAGAGCGTGTACACACTGTATACACTATATTTAATACGCACATTTTGTATGAAGTAAAACGTTGATATTGAATTGCTGTAGCTACAGTTTTGATAAAGCTATTCTTTGAATGATTTTCTTTCTATATCTTATATATTCCCCCTAGATTAAAAATCCTCAGACTAATCTTTTTTTTTCAATTCGGTATGAATAATTGTGATTTAGATTGTTTTGTATGGACGAGTTACATCAACTATTAGGAATACTATTTTGTCTTGTTTTTCTCCCAAAAAGATTTTCAACCCGTTCCACAATGATTGCACAAGAAATGCACTATCATGAAATTTAAAAAAAAAATGTTTCATTACAAATACTAACACAAACAAATGTGTTTAACATAAGTAATTTTACTTTGATTTTAGACTATGTTGATCTTGTCTGATAAGTTAAATAGCCACTTTAATCGTATCTCTTCCTTACAGGGTTTTGGGCAGATCTCTCGGAATATCTCCAGGAGGCAACGAGTCCTTTTCAATCTATGTTTGCATTCAAGTATTTAGCCAATCGCTAGCTTATCGACAAAACAGCCCTAACCTAAGACCAACCGGCACGGCACTCGACCAAAACTGTCAAAATGATAAAGGCGATCATACACGGGAAATATGTGAATTATATGTACCGATAGGAGGTGTAACAACACGATGACCGAAACCATTGTTGAGGTGAAGTAGTGTGGAAACACAAGCGAGATATTGTCAGTGTATTCAAGGACACATACGATTTTGATGGATAAGTGTTCACTCAATTATAACTAATTTTTAAATTCCTTCTCATAATAGGCATACATCTACCAGCTACTTCACAGTTAGCGTTAATTTTGCCACATGTTGAATTCTCCTTTATAATGATATACACTATGCGATTAGACGCTTACGTGGTTATTGAAAAGGATAGGTGATTATCTTACCAATATTTCTTTAATTTTGAAAGTGTATATATTGACAAAAGAAAATTTCTTTAGGTATTTGTACAAACTTTCTTTGGCAAAAGAAAATTATTTTGACAATGGGTTCGGACAAAGAGAACTCCGAGGTTAGAAACAGTAATTTGAATAAACCTAAGAACAACAAACGCATATCGAGTGGTAAAAAAAGGAAAGCGAGGGACAGTAATCATGTTGTTAGGCCGGTAACATTACAGGAACACCATTCGAGAAAACAGAAGGTATCGACAGAGAAATCAGGAACGGTTCGTAATGTGACCACTCTAGAAGATTCTTCAGATTCAGAAAGTACAAACAGAGAGGCTGTTAACGGTGAACGTGAAACAACGGAAGCAGGTTCGTTAACAGAGAAATCAAAAAAGTTGGAAATTCATATTGATTTGAGGCTAGATCTCTGCCAGGAGACAAACGCTTCAGTTGAAGAAGCCGAAGAAATAGTCACAAGTGCAAATGAAGGAGACGCAGCGACATGTGATAACAAAAGAGACACAAAGTCCCCAAAACGTTGTCAATCAAAGTCGATTGTTCGCAAGGATTCCTCATTAGATGTGATAAATGAGGAAAAGGAAACAAATACCTGTCAAAATGTTATTATCAGGAAAGAAACTCTCAAACGGGAAATAACGTTTGACGAGCTAGTGTTAGACGATAGAGAGATATTGAGGACGAGTACTCCCACGGGTGATTCTTCTGTACGCTCTTGCGTAAGACCAAAAACTTGTTCATCAGTTGCAAAACGGAAAGGCTCATTTGGATCATTTGGAAGACCTAAATCGTCTTTCACTCCAAGGACAGTAAAATATTCTGAAACATGTCGTCCAGCTTCATGCTGTCATTTTCGTGATTTTGTAAATCGTCCAGCCACTTCACGCTCAGATCGTCCATCAACGGGAAATACAAACATGTCAAATTCCCCAAGAAGGAGTATGGAAACTAGGAGATCATTCAAGATAACAAAAGAAGATCTGGAACATTCTCTTCCTAAAAAGAGTTTCTTTAATTGCCATGATAAAGTTCTAAAGGATGCAGGAATCGAGGTTGAAGAGGTTTCACCTCTTGGTGCAAAAAAGCGACAGTTCATGCAGCTATTACAGCAAAGAAACAAAGACAGAATAGAAAAGGATAAGGCAAGAAAAATACCTCCACAGAAAGTGTTGGGCATGCTGGATCTGTACGAACTGGAATGTAGCCAAGATGACTCAAATACTTCATCTTTAGTTAGCTTTGAGGATCAACAATCGAACAACAAAAGCAAGAAAAATGCTAAATCCAAGAAAAAGGGTTATCTTGACGAGGAAGAAATACGTGTTGATTATCAACTGCTACTGATATACCTTAGGTATGTGAAAGCAAACCCAGCGGAATTCCTTCAGTATCACCAGAAACACGCAGCGTCAGTAAACCTTGTAAGCGTCAGACAAGGAGATTCACTCGTGAAATTAGGAGGTATATTCCAGCGGGGTCGACATGGAGTTTCCACAGAGAACATTCTTGTGAAAGCCGTGCATGAAATTAGGCCACGATTCACGGATCCAGGACAGTGGGCTAGTGCAAATAAGGAGAAAGAGTTGTTAGCTCTAACGTCCACGAAAAAGGAAAATGCCATCCCTCCAAAAACGGAACAAACCAAAAAGGAAACAGCGAGTAACCAGGAAGAACCAAAAACAGAATATGAAAGGATTAAAATCAAACTTGATGGATGGCTAAAAACAGTGACAACAGCACAACTAAATAAAGCGAAGGAGTTGGCCCTTCGGGAGCTAGGGCAGGAGGACATATCACTCTCTAGATGGTGGGTCTCGCTGAAATCATGTAACTATATTAGACAGAGAGGTCACAAAGTTTAGGCTTTTGAGAAAAATAACTCACAGAATGACAAATTATGGAATAGCATTATTAAGCACTTTATATTTGATGATGTATGGGAGATTATAACGCTCTACAAATGAAGAGTAGTGTAGATTATATGTTGATGATTAAACTATATATACTGTAAAAAGTAGATTTTTTCGTGATGTGTGAATGTTTGCGTTATGACACTTTAAATAAATTAGGGATTAAACATTTTCTTCTGAACTGATTGTTTAGAAATCTGTATATCCTATATATCTTTTATCTAAATAATATATTAATTTATATTTGCATGTGGATATTTTCGTGCAAATTTACTGAACGTGAAAAACGCTTACATTTCCACACCGCAAACATTTCTATTTTTACAGAAGTATGACAGATATATATATAATTTGAAAATTTTGGTAAATATGCTATTTACATCATGTTTCTTGCTCCACACTTATCGTAAATGTACATATTTTTCATACCTCAAAACAGTGGTATTGCACAGTTCATTACCCTGTAACACGCACGATTAACTTTTCCATTACGATAAAGTAAAGGTTCATGTAGTTCACAATTCATAGACACATTATGTAAATGTGCTTCATTCCAATCTCGGCACATGTTATCCCTATGTTTTTGCATTGTCTCAATTCATATATTTAAAAATGTAATTGTATTTGTGTGTTAGGGAGGATTATACAAAGGATTATGTAATTCATGCATATAGTCGGGCCTTAATGCTTTCGTTATAGGGAGGAACCATGAACATTTTTATTTCCTCACTTAGGGATTATGATAACGTGCCAAATTAACTTGACAGCTATCCTGTCACACCTGATTTGATATAGAAATTGCCAGTGCTTGTCTATTTCCATATCTGGCTTCCCCAATTATAAACTTCTATAGCCTATGATTGATTAGGTAGATACAATGTACGTGTATTCTGTGTACAGGTACACACTGTCGTTGCTAACCGTTCTATTCCGCTTAACATGTAGTCTGTGATAAATTGTCTTGTAAAGACATATGTGATACAGTCTGTGTTACATTTCCTTCTGTGTGTCTAGTTTAAATACACATGCTGTAAAGTCTGTCTTACATTCCCGTTTGTATGTTAGTGTAAAGGTATATGTGGTAGATTCTCTCGACGTTCCGTTATGAATGTTTTGTATAAAGGTACACATTTTTGAGCCTGTCTTATGTTTCCTTATATGTGCCTAGTGTAAACACACACATGATAGAGCTTTCCTTACATGACACTATGTGTATCTACTGTAAAGACACATACTCTATATACTGTCTTACATACATTCTCATCTTTGTCTCTGGTATAAAGACACACGTTGTAGAGATTGTCTTATATTCCCTTCTGTGTGGCTAGTGTTAAGACACACGCTGGAGAGCATGGCTTACGTTCCCTTCTGTGTGTGTGGTGTAAAGGCACATGTTTGAGAGCCCATCATTCTTTCTGTATGTCATGTGTAAACACACACATTGTAAAGTCCCTCAGATGTTCTCCTCTGTGTCTCTGGTATGAAGACAGATGTTTAAAATCTTTCTAACATTCAATTATGTGTGTCCTATGTGAAGACACATGCTAGAGAGCCTGGTTTATGTTCCCTGCTGTGTGTCTGGTGTGAAGACACACGCTAGAGAGCCTGGTTTATGTTCCCTGCTGTGTGTCTGGTGTGAAGACACACGCTAGATAGCCTGGTTTATGTTCCCTGCTGTGTGTCTGGTGTGAAGACACATGCTAGAGAGCCTGGTTTATGTTCCCTGTTGTGTGTCTGGTGTGTCAGATGTAAAGACACAAATTGTAGAGGCTGTCTTAGATTTGCGTCTGGTGAAAAGACACACGTTGTAGGGCCTGTTTTACATTCGTTATTTATTTGTCAGTTGTAAAAACATACGTTGTAGTAAGTGATATATTAACTCTTCCATCTGTCTGATTTACCTTTCATAGTAAACATAACATACTACCCTAAGTTAAAACCTAGTACATCTAATTAAGTAGAGACCATGGCAAAGACTTATTTTATATAGACCATCATATAGCAGACGTTCAAATATTGTATTAAGTATCATATGGCATAGTTAAACACTTCAGTCAATAAATAACAAACTTCATCCTTAAGGATTCATTATTTAAACTTACACGTTTATAAACATTTCCATATTTGTTCTAATTTTCAAATGTGATTTATTATGGTATACTTTTACAATTCATATATTTACTTAACACAGATTAAGTGACACCTTTCTATACAGATTATGCTATGTACAGAATGGTGTCTGGTTTCTCGGTTAAACCTGTTTCTTTTATCTGTTATCACGTTTTGAATCCACTTTGTGAACCAGTTTGAATAAATTGAGTACATTTACGAAAAATTTGCATTAATTATCTAGAGCTTTAATATCTAATTTTATCTCAATAATGTTTAATTGGATCCAACAGTGTATACTAAAAGCAAATTACGTGGTTCTACTTAATATATAGAGTATGTGTTTGTGCGGGTGTGTGTGTGAGGGTGTGTGTGTGTGCGTATTTTCAATCAAGACTGATTTTATTCAAATACATTTCTATACTATTATATTTTTTTTAAATTTAACAATAGTTGAAATTGGATGCATAATATCAATCGACTGCATCAGAATAGATAAATACACACACTCCTTTGTGTGTTAGCCTGTATAATGTGATCGGTGTTTTTTCAACATACCAGGAGATTTTCATAATGCTGCTACTCACACTCAAAGCTCTTTCGACAGGTGACTAAATGGTTCTGCTTTGTTGACTTATGAATTATGAAAAAACAAGCTGGAGTCTCAAACATGTAGTAAAACTGTAAGTGTACCTCCACTTATCGGTGAACAATAGGATTAAAGGATTAACGATATCTCCTTAAAGTAAAGAGCGGTCTCCTGAAAATGATAAATATGTTTGTATCTATTATAATGATTTGTATTTTGTTCTGTTGAAAGTAAGGAAATAGGTTGCATCAAATAAATTCGTTAACAAAAGAAAGGAAGTAATGTTTTGTTTTGTTTATTGTTTATCTATGTACCGTGTTAATCATAACAGCGGGTATCCTTGGGTATTCTAGATAGGTTAAACGGAACGAATGTCAGATCTCGTGTCTAGGAAGAAAAGAAATATTTGCATGGCTTAAAGAGTAAATACTTAAAATTACTTCATATTGATCTTTAATGCAAAAATGCTGATAAAAACAGGGAAACACATATTTGACTGCCAGGTAAAATTCCGGAATAAATGCATCCTTGATTATTTCTGAAAGAGCATATACATAGATAAACACTTGAGGGAAGCATAGCAATATATAAGTGCGAATGATAAATGCATATTGAGCAAGAGTGTGTGTCATATACTCAAGTACGTAGGCGACCGCTAGATGATATTGATTTGGAGTTAAAACACGGATATATACATGTATTAAGTTCAAGAGTTCAAAAAGCAACAAAAGTCCTCATTACCCGAGTGCTGCACTGTTAGTTCCAGTTAAAAAAGACTTGTTTTAAATATGAGTAGACGCAAGATCTAATCTTCATCACGTATGCTATCCTTAAAGCGATCAAAAACCAAATATACAGCTATGAAATAAAATATAAATCATATATATATGACATCAAAACTACAGCATTACTTGTAAACTAATAAAAGACTGAACACCACACTACTGCACACTGAGGTACATGTCGGAATAGGTTTATTAGTCACCTTATCAGGATATTTGCTTTACCATCAGACGATATCTCCACTCCCTCTTAGGTTCGAGTAAGAATGCATGCACTATAAGTCAAGCGTATTTGTTTTTAATTAAAGCACCGCACCCACCATATGCTTGGTTTAAAGGGAGAGTCCTGATTATAAAGCATCGCACATAAGTAATTGATGTGCTGAGGTCATCAATGCTAAGAGTTTCGATCAACCATTTTCCCCAAATTTAGAGTATGTACTTGCTATTCAAAAGGTTGCACTCTGCTATTTGACAGCGGATCATTCATTTTCAATAAGTGCACAAAATAAATACGTCATTACTTTTAGTAAAAGTAATACTACAAATGTGGTTAATTATATACTTTGAGTAAGAGACAGCAGTGCACTTCTCCGGCAATATCAGCAACAACACGATTATTTTATTTATTTGAAACTGTTCCGAATATCTACAAGAGACTCAGTTCACATACCAAGATTAAACATTCAGGGGCATTTTTATAACTGACATAAATTACACCACCAGAAACCTTAAGAGACTCCGAAACAAAGGGAAAGAGATGCAATCATCCACAACAGACTGAAACCGAGACCATGATCCGAAACTGTAATCGTTTTCTACTTGGAACCTAGCATGGTGTTACATGTGATTATATTAATGATTTCACAAGTCTATCTGGGTCATAGTTCACATCACTGAGTTAAGAGAAAATGCTTTTATTTTCTTGGTTTGGTTTATTTTACACCTTATACAAAACATCTTTTGTAAATAATACAAATTACAACACCGACACTTTCCATCTGACTACAGGAATAGAAATTATCTAAATATTAAAGAAAATGATTATCTATTTCAAGTCATCGACTTCAAAAGGGGAATAACTCTTACTGCCTATAGTCAATATTTTCAGTGAAAAGTTGACACAAAACGAAAACAAAATTCATAACTAAGAAAGAAATAATATCGAGTTCTCAGAATTTTCCGGTTCCTTGAATGATTACAGCAGTTCTGTAAGGAGAAATATGTACATTAAAAGTAAACTTCAAAGTAAACAAGATTTCGACGACAAGCAAAATAATTAACAATTGTACATTTACTGAGTTGCACCCGCCTGTTGATATACAGCGTGTACGTTATTATGAGAAGTAGAGATAGATAATATATCTTAATTCAAGAGATTTTGTAAGAATCATTTTTTTGTGATTTTTTTAAATGTAATTTTTAAAGTGCTAAATTAAAACACGAACGTAATAAGACTTTTCAATAAATCTCATCGTTTTAAATCTCCTTTAATTTTACCACACTGACATGTTCACGTATTTTCGAATATGTTTTTTAAATCTTCATTTTACTGACATGTTTTATTGCTACTGCTATATATATAACATAAAGGGATATGGTTGTAGTATATCAGTTGCTTCATATAATTTAGCGCTTTAATATTAGCATGGAAAGGAATATATATATATATATTATTGACACTGACTTAAGGTAATAGGAGTGTATTGATAAACGGAAATAGGAAGTACATCCCTAGTTGAAAAACCAATGTAGGGAGACA
>JAUMHH010089761.1:0-22063 GCA_032359455.1 Chlamys rubida
GTTGATGTGTACATGTAAACAGATAATGAAATTCGTCGCCAATTTCTCTTAAATAACATAAACTACATAATCTATTTGCACGTGGTATATTGAACCACCTACCACTTTCAGTCATGCTCTATATAAGGAATTATTTTCAACGTTTTGAATTAGGAAATTTTGGTTGATGCAAATGGATAATCGTCTAAATATTTTTTTCTCAAATGATATATAAGTTAGTCTGTAAATTAAAAAAGAAAAGAAAAAAAAGAAACAGTAATCGATAGTTATTGTGATATCACTGACCATGACCTCTTTAGTCAGTGTGATAATTGAAACACAAGTCCTGTTACGGCACAGGTTTCCCAGATTCTATTTCATTAACTCTCTACATTCGAAAATTAAGCAATTGATTCATGAACAAATCATTGAAATTAAAATCAGAGTGTTATTTAATTGTTGCCATGTACATGTAACAGGCTTAGTCGAAAACCGTTAGAAAATAACCAAGTTTGTACCTGAGCTACTGCTTCTAATTTCACTATGTAATGCGTTTAACATCACAACTACAATACAAGCACGCCATATTTGGAATACTGTTTCTAAGACGAGGCTAACAAGGCCGTCTCTATCAATCATTTGATTCGCCAAAGGTTAACGAGGACGACGGCTTACGCGATGGTAATAGGTACAGTGGCTGGTAAAACAATCCCGTACCCATTGATCTCGTGGACACGTCTAAAAGTCTCATAGTTCTCGTTTTATTGCTAAACACACCTTTTCTGAGATGTTTAGAATGAGAGGTCTGCACAGATCACGTGATGGGTTTTACTCTTTAAAACTATTTTTTCTAGATTTGTTTTATTGTTTCAAATATTAATCAAGACAATCGGGCACAAGTTCTAGCAGCTTATAAAGTCGCTTCTCTGAAAAGTTTACAAAACAATCGGGAAAAAGAGAAACAGAATAAAAAAACCCAGAAAAAATACAATTATATCAGATATTATTTCTATTTTATACAACTCTCTAGGTATATATTTTATATTACTGCCAACCAAATACGTACCACATTATCATCATCTGTTCAACTGTTCATAAAACACAATCAGAATACTTCTTCGATCCATTTTACATTAGCTATTTCTAGTTATTGTTGTTTTAAATGGTGAATAATTATTGTAAAATCAATTGAAATTTTATGTTCAAAGAGGTTTGATAAGAAATATCACAAATTTTCCCTATTTCTTACTTATCTGAATGTTCATTTTTTTGCAATAGAAATTGCATCATACATAGTAATTAATAGCCTTCTTACTACAATTCATCCGACATTTGAAAAACAAAAAGTAACAAAACAAAACTATATTATAATTCTGTGCCTATGGAAATTTAGATACATTTTTTATCTGGTGTTTTCTTACAAAAAATATTTTAGAAATGTTATTAACATTCCTGATATGTAAAACGAGTGTCCTTCAGTCTAGTCTAGATGTTTATTACTATGTATATTTCATAACAATGTGACTTACTGTACTTCGTAGTATATCCTATGCATATGTATCCGGAATTTGAAAAAAAATACCGTAGTTATCTTAATACATGTTTGCATTCTCATAACATTTTAGAGAGTCGAAAAAAGACATTAATCTTGAATCTAATAAAAACTTCCATTTATTATATAATGGTTTGAGCATCATTCCGAGATAATCTCCGGTTAACATTCTTTATTATATGTGACAATTTTTCAAATCCATCAATTATGCAAACGGATAAATCTTATAGTTACAATATTAACCTTTGAACTCTTAAAACCTTAAAATAACACAATTTTTCAACGCCGTTAACTTTTCAATTTTTAGTTCTTACTGGACAGTCAGGTTTCAATTAAAACCCGCACGCTTATGGTCATTTCCTGACCCTTAACCTTTGAAGCTGGACATGATAAACGTAGGTGACCATATTCACTGCCACGGGGCACGTGCTGTCCAAACAATGGCGTAACGTCTTGTACGGTTATCTAGCGATAAGGTAATATTTTTACCTCGCGGGCGTTACTCGATTGTACTCAGACTATTGTTGATAAAATTTAGCCCAACTTTGTTGACCTTAACAGCCTTTTGTTATTTTATTTACCAGTTTTTCTGAAAAGAGGCGGTCAGATGATCACCTTATCAGAACTAATATTGTTAGAATCTGTCCACACGATCTGGTCCTAGTACTGGAGACATCAATCGCGTACGCCGTAAACGTGTTTCGTGTGCTTTGCCAATTGTTCTGTGGAGGGTGGCCCATCGAACAGGTGTAAAATCTAACGATAATGGGTGTTAATGGAACGACTATGGACGGGGTATGATGTATTGGAACGAATACAAGACCTTATACACTTCGTAAATAACATACTAGACAGACAGAGCAGAGGGAATTACCATATAATTATATACGAATATGTCTACGTCTATATCATTATACAACACTTATCCCATGCAAAATACAGACACGGAATCACAGGCAATGAGGGTTGTTTTTCACGAAATCTATTGTCCAAATTTATCATTTTCAACAAAGTTATCTAGAACATTATCTTACCAACATCGAAAAAATAAACATTATTGAAAATATAGTATTTTGTATACGATCTGATATTCCTGTTGCAGTCAGTGTGACTGCAATTCTTATAAAACTGTATACTGATATGAATATTTAAGACGTTTTGGTAGACCTACTTATCCTACGAATTATGCAATACAATTCTGCAATGCGTCTTTTAATTAAAATTTTGAAGCAATGCATTTTGAAAAATAACCTGTTAATGATGAGAAACATGCAAATGTACCATCTAAGCAAGCTGGTGCTTAGGGGCGAGATTTACACAATAGGAGTTGAATGATACCCAAACTATTTGTTTTTTATTTTATCAACTGTAACTATATCGGCTCTCAAAGGTTACAGCTATAAGAATACACAATGTTATTAAAACAAACATATATTTACAAATTTCCTTGATCACCCATTCCAGAGATATTCCGTCGAAATACAAGTGGATGAAAGTAACTTAAATTTGGAAAATCGGCCAGCAAGACAACTACATTCCAAATCGTTCTATTGTTTCGACACCAACATATATATACGTTGTACACGTTTTGATCGCGTTAAACGAAAGTACCTTTTTTTTGGAAATAACTTACTCTATTTTTGTAAGCGTGTTTATTGTAAAATTACATACCTGTATTTGTTATATTGATTACGTATATCATTCATCGATTGATTATTAGCATTGGCTATCAACAAAATAAACAACTGCTAGTGCTATGTCCAAACATCAATTTGCATACCAAATTTATGAACCAGCATAACTCGAATACTCGGATAACTCGAAGTTTTTCTACGACCCGTCGACTTCGAGATAACGCGGTTCGACTGAACAGTTACAGATGTAACATTAGTATCTCATCAATCTTTATAGAACGGCTTTTAATCATTTTAATTATGTTTTATGTATTTGTGTACATTTTATGCATGATTGAAAGGCAAGACTTTAATAACATATCTATGTCTATATCGGCATGGTTTTCCGTTATATACAGACATCGTAATATTCCAATAAATACTCCCAGTAACGATGTCGTGCATAAGAGAGTAGTTTGTTAGCAGTAGATACCTTTCTTTGTATTTTTATCAACAGATTATTCTTAAAATCTTTTCATTTTTATTCGTTTCTGTATGAAAATTAATACACACAGGTGCATTACAATATACATTAGTTCTATTGTTTGAAGCAAATATGTTTTCAGATAATTATTTCACCGCGATATATCATTATTGTTAAGCTGTTGAAAACTACTTGTGTTTATTAATTTTACTGTATTTATTAAGGAAAAGATAAAACGATTAACGACATTCACGTAACGGTTAATTCAGATAAGCGGCTGTGAAAATTGTAGTATCTCTTTCCATATAATTTTACGACCCATATCACATAATAACTAAGTATTATTGTATGTTAGGAAGAGGTAAGTAACTAACCCGTGGGATGTTTACAATGTGTGTAGTGACATTAGAGACAGATAAGTGGACCGACTGAGTGGTCAGTACTTCAGCAGGCTGGCTGTTTATTGCCTTAATCGCCAGATAAATTTGTATTCGATATAATATAATAAATAGTAATCTGCGATGTGTCTGGTTTTAGGGGGTTGTCTAAATATCCCATTCATCTGACCTATCACCTCCACCCAATTTCTCATTTTACTATAATGCAATCATCTTTCAAACCCGTATTTTTCTAATCTGCATATTGAATATTGTGTATATTATTGCACGATGACGTACCACCGTAGATGCTTACTTAAACTTATTATCAAATATTGTGTTTATCATATCACTATAAAATGTTAAAACTTCATTAGGGACACCAATCACAAAAATAGCCCGAAATAAAATCGCTCTACTCACAATATCTACATTAAAAAATGTAGCGCATTAAAAACAACTTTTGGTTTTAGATTAACTAGCTCTGTAAACGTTTTTCGAATCTATTTATCAGGGAAATATAATAAATTATAGGTTTTATATAATTTATAAGTAAGAGTCAATTAAGGAGTTGTTATATTTCTGTCTTCATTAAAAAGCGAAAAGTGTGAGTCCAAGAAAAACAGGTTCATTACGGAAAAAAGTAAATTAGAGTGATACTGAACAAGATAAGTGTAAAACACCCATCGGGGAAGGTGTTATCTAAACAAAGACTTAACTCCGTGTACCGCCGTAGCAAGATAAGATACTGTCTGACTCCGGAGGCGATATTCCCATTCTTCATTGGCCATTGTTGATCAAAGATTGCCCGTTTTTGTTGACTTTAACAGTCTTTTGTCAAGGTACTTACCTTTTTCAATGTTAAAGGTGATGCTATAATCACCTTATCGTTCCAATATTATTAGAATCAGTCCCGCCGGACTTGTCTCAATATGGCTAACATCAATCGCGCCCGTCGTAAACGTGTTCTGAATGTTTTGCCAATTGTTCTGGGGAGTCTTGCCTATCCAACAGGTGTAGAGCCTAACGATAATGGGTGTTAATGGTCTCGTTTTTATAATTCTATCAAGATTTATTGGTGTTCATGTATAAGTGTCGTATGTCTATAGTGTGATATCACTTTCTACTGATATCTAACTAAGCATACGTACGTCTATATAGCCGGCAATACTAATAGGGAAACTGTAACCTGTTCGTCTATATAAATAACAGGCAATACTAACAGGGAAAACTGTAACCTGTTCGTCTATATAAATAACAGGCAATACTAATAGGGAAAAGTAAATCGTACAAATTCGTTGTGACACATAAACACCGTTTACCTTCACATAAAACTTAATTTTGAATAACAGTAAGTTTCAATATGATTTATTAATAAAACATTATGCGTATAAATGAACAAATTACATATTCTATGTGATAGTAATTAAGTTTCTGTTTTATTGCTAATTTTTTCATACAAATAATATCGACAAATTTATATAATCTGTATACTTGCTTCCGAATCATTTTTGCTAGTTTTTGTTTTTATTTGTCTTTGTAAAAGACAAGAAATTAAATACGATATTGTTTGAACTACTATTATGGCAATGTATGATCGTTTGATCAAACTGTTTTATTATTCTTTTTCCGTGCTATATAAGAAAAGAAAGGACGGTAGCCAAAATGTAACATAAGCCAACTATTTTTCAGTTTCTTAAAAAATGCACATAGCAACGGGGAACTTAGACGAAATCCTTTGTAAATTCATACTTCATCTAAGCGATTAAAATTATAATTCGTACATGCTGTAGTAATGCAATATTTTCACGTTTTGATATCGTCGATTCGATTCAAAGTGATTTATTGTACAATATTAATTCATTTCTTTATGTCAGAGCCTGTATTATAAAAAATAACGTAAAATGTTTTTAAAATGATGTTTGTTATTAATGTGTTATTTTTCGTGGGTGCTATGATCCAGCCTATGAAGCGGACTGACTACTATTCATCATCCACTCCTCTGAGTGTTTGCCAGTTCGGTCGTTTTAACCAATTATGTTTCAAGTACTAGCCGATAAGATTACAGTTCAAAGATAAGGCCAACGCAACCAATAAATCAGCGAAAAGGTGTCCGGGGTTCAGGCAACCAAGACATTTCTAAAATCATGATAAGGTCTTGGATGCCGCAAAATATTCTTAAAAGATTATTTGAGCCAGAGAGAGATGAAAACGTTAGGAGAGTAGAGCACTGACCTTGCATCTTGTGGGCTGTATTTGGAGGATTTCATCCATCGAATGCGACGAGAACTGACAGGAAAATTGGTGTATTTTAAAGCCAGGATCCTCTTGAGAGAAATTGTTCACTTCGTCGATGATATTTCATTTCCTTATCTGTATTCTTGTCGGAGCTATCAAAACTTCAGAAATCAAGCCAGGAATCTTCAAGATTTTCTTTCCATTTGTCAGGATTTCAAGACTCTATCTTTGAATATTCATTCAGGGCAGTTGAGCGATTTTACCAATTGCTAATCAAGTCAAAATAATGAAATCAACACCAAGAGGGAATACTTTAACATTTTGTTTATTTTTGAGCGCACTGCAAACAATTTGACTAATTGATATTCCCAGAATCAATGAAGACAGCGCGTGGTCGTCAAGGGGGTCCCCCATAGTCTGCATTCTGCACCTCACCTGACAACCAAGTGCTGTCATTAGTTTTATGGCCTCCCTAAGGAGACAGATATCATAAAACGTGGCATATCAATAAAGGTGTAGAACTGTCAGTGTGAAGCCTGATATCTGCTATTGTATCAGAACCCTATACGTGTATAAATTACCTATAAATGTGTAAATATTGAAAGTCATGTGATGATAGGTCGGTAATTGTTTTAGATGATGTTAATCAATCATCTCCCCAATTGGGTGACAAATGACCCTACATCACGCACGAGCTCGTTCACCTGTATCATATCATATAACATCAAACGATAGGACCTTCTATCCTTGTATAAGTAATTTATTAACTGTAATTTGCAGGAAAAATGTAGATATTTTTGTATTTTGTATATACTGGATTGATTAGAAGCTTGAATTAATTTCTTTGTAATCAACCCTATTTCCTTCCATAGAATATATTGATAACATGGTGCTCTTATAAATTGATATGATTGTGTTTTCTGTCCTATGTTACATGCGGTCATTTAATAAATAAAATCCATAAATGAAAAAACAGCAACATATTATGTCTTGTTTTATATTCTTTATAACATATTTGTCATCAAATCAATCAGCCCCAGGGCTTATTACATTATTTTATTGGCAATCGACATTTTTATACATACTTAAATTCATTTATGAAACACTAGTGCATTAAAATAGAGCAAAATTATAACCATGGGTCCATCCTAACCAATATTCCAGTAATTAAATGGTAATATATTTTTGTCGATTGCAGCAAGATTTGTTTACAAATGAATAATACATTATGTAAGACCCAGACATAAATTGTGCTTTATATAAATATTTTAGAACATCCACTTTATATTACAATACTAGTAATGGAAATGTCGTTAACTTTACAGACGGAGTTAACGCGAGTGTAAGAGTTAAGAGTAGTTAATTAAATGCTGGTAAGTAGGTGTTCTGACGTTTACTTAAGATGTATTAGGGTAATTAGCACATATACCCGAACTAAAAAAAAGTAAATTGCACATTTCTGCATATTCATAATGAAAAAAATAGTCTACCATGTCTGTACGCTTTGCAGGATATTTCAACATTTATATCTTATATACTCTTAGATAATAAATAAGAAAGGCGAGTTTAAAATACCGTATTCCTTACTGAAACTATTCTGTGTGTTAGATGGAATTATCCTCCGATTATTATTTATTACAAACTGATGCATGCATTTTGAAAATTATACCATACTCATTTAATTAATATTAAACCCTACTATCGTTTTTATATCTATTATAATGCGTGTAGATATTATTTTTGTCGTATTAGATAATTCATCTCTTCTGACTTTCTAACATTAAATTGAGTGTTACGTGTTAACCTGATCATTAGAGCGACACAGAGAACAATTTGAAAATAGTAATAAAACTGAAATATATTTTACTCGAAATGATCGAAATAATAAATACAAATATTTGAATTCGGAATGGCAACATTAAATATGAATATATATTACAAAACAAGCAAATACACTTACACACTATACTTTTTCATTCCCAAGATAATGTAAAATTAATAGAAAAATATATCACATATATTGTGTCTTTAAAGGTGTCGAATTAATCAGACATACAATTAGGATAGAAAAGAAACACTTTGCATGTTGTAAATATCATGGTACTGATCTAGTCACATAACACTTTTTTTGTTAGATTTATCTAACCACGTTTTACACGAACAAATAACCAATGATACCCTAGTGGTACTTAGTAATGTGTTGCGGAGACCTAGTTCCACATGCATCTGGAAATACCACAAACGTAACAAATGCCACCAGTCTACAGTGATTGATCTCCGTACCGTTTCTCCACAAAATGTCAAGCAAAATTGATGAAGTTCTATAATATATAAATACCTTGCAATGGAATATCACCGCCCCTAAATCACTACAAGAAAAGCGTAGTCATTCTAAGACATTTTTTGTCTTGTGATATTCATTGTAATGAAAATTATATTTATTCAATTTACTTCTTTTTAAAGACAACTAACAACTATTTTAAACGTGTTAGAATGTTAAGTAAAAATGTATTTTTATAGTTTTTATTATTTCAAAAAATATGATATTGTTTATTTGGGTTTTCCTTATTAACTATTGTTGTTTATTACATTAATTAGTAAACTGGTTTTATTTGTAACAATACTAACAAAATGATAACAAACGCTTTAAAATAATTTATTACATATCAAAATTTCAAAATAATAATGTATTGCAGGAAACGAAATATTGTAGAAAATATTTTACGTACAGTTTGACTCCGATTTCTTTAACGGAACACATATTTCCCGTTCTGTGCGAGTCTGCTAACTTCACACATAAACAAAACACCGGTTTATCGTCCCCCGAAGACATAGAAGTGTGTCTTTTCTATGATAAAATTAATAAAGATCGTTTCATCTTGCCGACCCTAGCTACCGTGTTCTAATCGTAGGAAAGTTTCCATACGTAGCCGTCAACATTCACAATGTTAACAATTAAAAGTCGTTACACGCGAGACGGACCAATCATAATAGGTTTAAGTGTAAAGTATATGAGATAATAGATAAAACACTCTCCGTATCGCTCATTGCTCCAGGCGGCTTAGGACCCGTGCCCACGGCCGCTCGTCTAGTGTGATCCATGACAGCTCAGATATAAACGGCTTTCTGATTGGTCGCCTATTATCACGTGCCATGTTGATATAGAAAATGGGGTGGTCTGGTTTGCCTAGAGTATGTGAAGTAAACGAGCAGAAATTATTTACAACCAAATCACCGAAAATTAATGATCATGAGTTCGTTTTTGATGAACCCGGGACCGTACACAGAGCCTAAGTTTCCACCGACGGACGAGTATTCACAGTCAAATTATATTCCTCCACATAGCTCGGAATATTATCGTCAGAGTTATCAACCACAAATACCTAACTATGGTTATGATCCTATACCGGACACTAGGCGATACAGCGAGGACAAGTATACTCCGAACCACTATAATGGGTGTGGAAGTAGTGATTCCGTGTCCCCCACCCATCCCTCATCCCCCGCGCCAGCTCATTCGGGAGGGGGACCCGGAGGTGGTATTCTGAGTGGATTCAATCAGCCAGCAGCACCTTCTCCAAGTCCCCCCGCTGTTCCGTCACCTGACGAACAACCTTCCAAAATGTCACAAAGTAGTTCTTGTGTAGAACAAGATTCTGACGGACAGCCAGTGATTTACCCATGGATGCGAAAAAGCCAAGGAAACAACCCAGGTAAGTCAATGGCATAACTTATAGCTTTCTAATTAAATCGTTAAAACGCCTTGTATATAAAACTCATGCCTTCGTGTCAGCGCCGTCAATGATATACAGCTGTCGCAATCAGCGCGTATTCTAGATTCTCAGCGGGATTTCAGAAGTGTGGTAAAACCTAAGCCTCGTACATCTAACAGAGTATACACTTAAAACGATCATTGCAGTATAAAAACAAACCCGGATATAATAGACTGACACTTGTTCATTAACGTAACGCCATTATCAAGAGTAATCCTTAGTAATGTGGGTGTAGATCATGTTTCATTGGGATGATAAAGGTATCGAATGCGTCAAATAAGCTTTAAAAGCGTAACAAATATCTGTTAAGTGTAAGGAATTAATAACACATATCCCGCAGTAAATTGTAACGATTATAAAGAACACAATTAACCTCACCACTGAAATCAGTCAGTAGCGTCAGGTATCTTTCCTGTGAAGGTTATCATGAAATTTAATCAGAAATGATTAAAAAATTCAATGGGTCACAAGGACGCATGTCATCAATATTTCGGTAACATATTATCTAATTTTTGTACATGAACGAGAACCTAAATCAAAAACACTCCTTCAAACCGCGGTATAAAAGGATACCGTGTAAAGGTAAAATCGTTCTACATTTTCTTCACAACACTGTACATATATCTATATGTGTATTTGAGAGTATAATATTATACACATAATTATAGGCGTTAATGTAAACCATACGACCGAGATGTACTCTTTTCTTAAAATTTGCATTTCATCTTTAAATCTGGGGAAGCCCCAAAGTTTAATCATATGATTAAATATATAACACTTCTTATTTGATGATTGATAATATTTTGCAATCGCATGCTGTTATCTAGTACTTGAAATCGAAACCTTAGATTATGTTTTAATTCAATAACCCTTCATTTCGAACTTCTTATACATAAACATAAGAATCAAATATGGTGTGGGAGATATTCAATCATTACCTGTGGATTTGGTGTTAACGATGAGAGGTTTTATGTGTATCAAACAGCTTTAAAGTCCATAGACACGTGTAAGACCCATACATCAGATTGTAATGGGACGATAATGGTAACAGATAACCCATAAAGTTTAATTATAGCTATAGAACCTCACCTAGGTGCACGCCCCTCATGCCCCGGACCGGCGCGCGTTAGCAGATCAGGGCTGGCACAAATAGGGGATTATTATCAAAGGGTTCCTAATACACACTGTAGCACTGTTTGTTATACAATATTAACCCTGTGATTACCGTTGATACAGGCTTTCATTATCAATGTTGATAACATCTAAATAGAAATTGGTATAAATGCCTACAAAGAAATATCCATCAATCTCATTTTCGTACATGAATATGTAACTGTTAAAAGTAACAAACAAGGTTTTCTAAATTAATTTTTGACATAACAATCCTTTATTCTCTGCATTTTGATATAACAAAAAAAAAAAAAACTATGACTAAATTAGTTATATAAAAGAATTTCTCTTTTATATAATAATAATGTTTTAACCCTCATGTATTTTGTTTATCTGAAACAATTATTTGTATTATTCAAACGATTGGGTTCATAAAAGTCATGTAGGATTTACTTTAAATTAATATCAAAGTCAAAACCAAATAAAAGTGTTTAACAAACAATAAAATTGTTTTCATGCTGTAAAACAATTTTTAAATTTGTTCACTCCACGGGTAATATAAATCAAGTAAATAAAAATAAACAAGGACTATTTTATTGACTAGATACGTATTTTGTTGATAGTTTTGCTAGTGCAGTGCTCGTAAATCACAAACTCGTTTCAAAATCAAAACATTTTTTTGGGTGTTTGTTGTCATTATTCGAATCCATTACACAATAAATGTATGCAAAGATGATAAAATACGGCTGTATCAAATTGACCGGATTAATATACAAGATATTCCGACTAAATAAGCATAATAGATAGAAATATTGAAAGGAAAAGCATATCAACTTACAATATTTCACCTTTGTCCGCATGGATCAATATGATCATAGTAAGGGTTTGGATATAACCGACATACATTCAATGTTTGAGTGCTGTCACTTTTGGGGGAAATAACATCAATATTTAAAATACAATTAACGTTAGTTACCGACATAAAACTAGGCATTTGGTCATTGGTGAAAGTGCTTTGAATAATTCATCCATGCTAATAATTTGTATCTGTATAAAATAATATCAGCTGGTTTACAAACTAAAACGTCATGGATTATGAAAGTTATACATACAAAATGTTATTTTAAAGGGATCGGTAATGCTATATCTGAAACATGATCAGTAGGGTATCATAATGGATATCTGTTTACTAAAATAGTAAATCAAAATATGTTTTAGAGACCTTGTGAATGTCATGTGATAAACTGATACTGTTAACATGATAGTTTGATAGTGTCATGCGTCAATACTTCACAAAACAGACATTTATAACAGATTTATAACACACTGTATCTAGACCGTTGTCCGAACAAATATAACCCCAGGCTGCGTATAGCTAGTTACATACTTGAGCAATAATATGTAACACGCTTACTCCAGGATAACGGTAAAATTGACATATACACTAACTTTTATTGCTCCTTGATTTCTATAGTATATTAATATAGCTATACATATATAAATGAACTTAACTGACAGGACACAATGGAATTATCAGTTTAAAATGAATAATTAGAAAAAAAGCAGAACATGAAAAAATACTAAAAAAAATACCGCCGTTTGAAGATAATTCAGAAAGATTTGCTATCAGTAGATCACAATATTACGTAAACTACACTGCTGTGAAGGACTTACATGCATATATCGTTCAAGAAACCTACCGTTCTGAAAGTGTTGACATGTACTTGAAAGAAACAGGCATATCTGTTTTATAACTTTGTATATCATTCCCCGCGTGTTTTGACCTATATTATACACTATCACTATTAGAATGGTTTGTAAAGTACGACTATTGCTGTCTATGTGTGTAAGATTCACTTACGGACATATTTTGTTTATGTATGTAAGATGTCAAGAATAGAGAAGGAACACTTGGTGGTCACATAAACCATGTCACTCGGGTAACCTCTTGCTCTAACATTAATAGTATATGGTCGTGTCAAATGAGTACCGAAGGAGTGCCTCCTCAGAACATGCCATGCGTTTTTTGTTATTTACATGTCGGTGATAGAATACACTCAAGGGACATGCTGGCATGTTTTACATCGCCACATCATACTATTCTTAGTGTTATGGGCAAATAATTTCTACATACTAACTCGGCCGTTTGTCATGTTACATTTATCACAACGTATATTGCTTTATGCCTAGCTCTATGTTGATACACATTCCACGATTTAAATATTCATGATGATGAAATAGTTTATAGTTTCCATGCCCATGTTACATTCATCAGTAAATTAAAAAAATGTATTATAAATTTGATAAAATATTTTCAGCAAATTAGTAATTTAATACACAAAATATGTCAAATGGCACTGGTGAAATACATTATTCATCCCGGCGGTGCTCGTAGTAAATTTGTACCGAAGTTCTGTGAAATAAATGTCCGTGGCCATGCTTAGAAATACCACGAACATGAAAGACATACTGTACTCATGTCAATCAAGACATATGAAATGTTCCACCTGTTATGGGGTGAAGTGTACACTACACACAGTGAATGCAGGAACAGTCATACACATCAACATTCCATCAAATGATATGTAAGAACCTGCTTTGATTTATAAACATTAGAACCCTATAAAAAGATTCCGGAAGAGAGTCACCACTATACAGCAAGACACTTTAAACGTATTTCAATTTTGATTCAATGTTTTAATTTAAATAAGATTCAAGCTGATCATTTAATTTAAATTCATCTCAAGGAAAATAAACAGTTGTTTTTAGATATCAACAATGATATATTTGTTTCATTTCGATTCCTAATGTGGTGTTTCAGTCTTAAATGTAGGAAGACATCGCGATCTATCAAAGTATTTAAGTGTGGGGTTCAACAAACACGTAAAAGTTATTTCGTTTAAATGATACCATCCGTATGGACATTATTCAATTAGATAGTTCATCCACATTGACCGAAATCACAGTAAGCATGTTCCGACCTTTTTTTCTATTAGAGAGCTCGCCTCATTGTACGCTTAGTCTATTAGAGACATCGTCTAAAACATCGTACATTTATTCTATTAGAGAACAAACCATATTTCATTAGCGGATGACACGAATGATATGAATAACCAATTAGTGATGTCATCTGTATCTCTCCAGCCGCAGCATCTCCTCGTGTCAGCAAAGCACGCTGCATTAGCCCCTGTCCTAACACCGTCCTAATGGCCCGTTTTACACTGATACTGTCGGGCGCTACAAAACACAACAAATCTCGATTCAACACGATTACATAAAATCAATGTACAATGGCAGGTCTGAATTATTTAGATACACAACGAAATGCAAATATGACTGTTGATGTTCGCTTCCATGCGAATTGATTTGATTTATAGTAAATGTTGCTTTTTGCATTTTAGTTGATTAATATATATTTTTTATGATAAATTGGTTGTAATTTATTATAAATATATTCCAGTTGGAATTTATAAAGAGTATTGTTCTACTGATTAAACAAGAGGGTTATTTTATAATAACTAGTTTTCACTTTATTACTTAATGCGATTATTATGTTTTTGTCAACATAAATTATAGAACATGCATGCTATTTTTTATTGTGTATATAAAATCACTAAATTACACTATTCTGATGATATTGTTAACCTAGATTGCACGACATATTTATCTATCTATTTTTATTTAAATTTTCAGGCAATAACAACATTATATCAGAATCCAAACGAAACAGAACAGCTTACACTCGACACCAGATCCTTGAGTTGGAGAAAGAATTCCACTTCAATAGGTACCTCACGAGAAGACGTCGTATAGAAATAGCACATACATTATGTTTATCAGAAAGACAGATTAAAATCTGGTTTCAAAACCGAAGAATGAAATGGAAGAAAGAACACAAATTGCCAAACACAAAAACACGGCTAATGGATGCCACGAACTCACCTCTCGAACCATCGCACCACCATTTTGTTCACAGTATGGCGGCACTTGCAGAGCTAACACCAATCTAGTCAAAGTCTAGTTTTATGTCAGTTATCTTCCGGTTTTTGTGACAAGAACTTCGGACATTGTGACCATTCCTGTGCTGACAGTCTTGTGATAGAAACTGGATGTAACAACCAAAATACCAAAGATTTGTTAATGTGCAACTTGACGAAAACCTCGGGGTATATTGTGTGTGCGAATTGTGAAAACGGAGATGTGTAAATAGTGTATATGTGCATAATAATTTATGAGTGAGTCTGAACTGTACTATACCCTAATGTACATTGTAGTTTATAAGTGTTAAAACAGTATTTGAGAAAAAAGCGAATTCCCTGTGTTATCTACAAACTTACAATATACATGAACAACTTTATACTTTTAGTAAAAAAAATAGTGAAATGACAGAGTTGTGTAGTTTTGTAACGTACACAATCCACGTTGTATTGGTCATTATGTGTTCTACAAGATTTTTTTTTATTTCCACATTTTATATTCATTTAGATATTTCATAAAATGATGTACGCACTTTGTCGTGTTAAGTTGTTCAGTGTCATTTCAAACAAGTTATTTCCTCTTAGAATATAATCTTCTATGTTGACGTCCATATTTTTTTCCCTATTACTAAATCCAATGGAAACGTTAGCAAACTATTCATCAACAAATGCATTTATCCTGCTGTGATACTTTCAGCAAATTTAAAACAAACTCATACCTGCAGAGTTAATAATCTTTTCAGGTTTAATCATACCAAAAGAAAAACGACAAAATTCTTTAGTAGATTTTCAGAACTGAATACACTTTACGCTTCTGTAATAATGTTTAATGCATCTGGAGCCCCTAAATCAATGTCAAAGCCTGGTAATGTGAATGTATCTTATATGTGAAGACTATCACTCAATCCCCCCTAATGCTTTGCAGGGGGCATTGCATTTAGTTTATATAATATGGAGTATATTGAATATAATTGCTAGTTATTAAGATAATTTAGGGTAAGCCAATATCGGGTTTTAAGTTACCTGCAATACTCATAAATAAAGATACTCAAGGAAAAACCAACACAAATATCAAGTATAAAAATTGACAACCACTTTATAATTTCAATGTAAAATAACAGTTGTTACCCTAACAAATGATATTATATAACAACGAATTAAAAGAAATGTTCCATTCCAATGGAAAATGTCCTTACTTTTATTTATAGGAATATATCAAAATATTGATATCAACGTTATCCAGATAGCCATTTCATCTTTACCATTATTTTACAACTAAACTTAAGCCAAGTTATACAAATGTTTGTATGATATTGTTTTCTTATATTGTTTTCGCTTATGCCGGTTTATTCAATTACGAATTTTTTCCATTCTCGTAAGGATTCAAATTTCTTTTATTTATTACTTAAACTGTTTGTACAAAAAAAGGAAAGAAATTAAAATTTAGATAAACTGAATAACATTTCAAGATGTTAATGTCAAGAAGATCAGTGAAAAATAATATATGGCATAACATTGAAATTAATTCGACATAAGAATATATTATAAACAGCATATAGCTGATGCACCTGCACATAATACCAGTAATGTATGTGTAGAAATGTAATAAAAGTCAAAGAGTGGACACAAACTGGTACATGTGTGGACATCTCTCTATAGACAGAACTCATATTGAGTGCTAACATTTAACGTGCAGTTTCAATTTGATATTAAAAATAAAAGTGCACAACTAAGTGTCTTGAAAAATATTTTAAAATATTTTAGCAATACTAAATAACTCGTTGTTGTATAGTTTTAGAAAGTAAAACTGTTGCATAGATTGAATATAATGAATGAAGATTTCTTTTTGCAATGAGTAGCATATATTTGACAGAAATTACCGTACACATTTTTACTATCTAAATGCACCATCATCAGTTATGATTAATCCTGCCATTTTAAGATTTATACATGTACATTATTTTGAAAAATGATAAATATTTATGTAACCAGATCAACTGGTAGATTAAAAGGTTCGGGACGTGGTCATAAATAATTTATTTTGAAATAATCGCAAAATGACATTTATACATCAGCGAGTTTATTGCAGGAAATGTATGAAAGATATTTTAGAAATTTGACGACCAAGGGTAAACTGTATTTTTTTGCGCTCCAGTTAATAGTTTAATTCGTAGCCGTTTTGAGTTGATTTAGGAGTACTATATATGTCGTTTTGTTGCTTGTTTCCTGTTCCCCTTACGAGCCAAGTTGATACCTCAAACCTTCATTGTCGATTTTGTCTTTTCCGATTCTCGTTAGGTTTATATTACTTGTTTTCACTTCTATAAATCCCCTACTGTGAATAAAAAGTGTAATTCGAAGTAATTCCGATCTTAGATTTATTTCTCTATTTAATTGCGCTTGTGATGGATGTGTTGTATGATCTGGCCTGACACACATGTCGGATGTCATACAGGAAAATGTACCAGCGTGTTACAAGTCTATCTCCAGTGGAAACTTGAGAAACGAGAAATGTCTTAAATAGCTTGGTATTTGGTATCAGCGGTCTGTAAGCTTGCTATTTGCCAAGCAAATGTGATTGTTCTACGAGACCTGTTTCCTTGTAGACAAACGAAGCAATCAGGATTGATATGAATATATAAAAATCATAATTACAGTAAAACCATAATATTGACCTGTTATACGCAAAATCGTAAGCTATTCTGATAACTGAATGTGTTAAGCTGATGGTTATGGAAATCTTACTGCCTTCAACACTTTGTATGTTATATAGCATTGCACAGACTCAGAGGTGCCTTTAAAATTACTTTTGAAAGAGTACGTCTGAAACTAAATGCCATGAATTGAAAGAAAATCACAGTTGAATGTTCGGCAAGTCAAAGCTAGTCGATGGTGTCAGATATCTGGGACTCCGGTGAACGCTTGTTATAAATACTTAACTGTTTTTTTATATAAACAACTTTTGCATCAAACTCTTCCATGCGATTTCCTCACAATTAGTTTTTAAACACAGTCCTTGAAAAAGTTATCTCATATGAAATGTTAACTTAATAATTGAAATGTCAACAGCGGATTAATTTGCAATGTGCTGATCACAATATATCCAAGTTCCATATTCTATAAAACAAGGTTACAGGAACGACATTTAAGTGTTTTAACGCTTGGTATCTAGTTGGTTGAGTTTCAACACATCAGTTGTGTTTAAATATCAAAACGCACAAATGACATCTTTAGGCTATGCAAAATATAACTTTCATGAATATGTTCCTTATATACTATCAATAAAGCTGTAAATTATCCATTGGTACAATGTAACAAAATAAAATCCATATACATACTCTTAACAACTTTAATCCAGCAGTCAGTATCATTGTTATCGATAAATTCAGCTATAAAAAGATAATATGAAAAAATCTAAACCTTTATGTTATAGATTGTTATATTGAAACAAAGTGCGTTTGTAATATCATTATTGGCGGAGAAACTTAGATTATTATCATAACACCTGTATAATAGCAGAACTGTCACAAAAACGGAAGAACAAACCTACCAATTGTACGATAAATTAGTACAAAAGATAACAAAATATATCAGACTTAACAAGGAATACTTCACCAGATACTTACCCGAACTGATGACACACACTTAGATGTATGATGATGTTTTTCATAACATGAATTTAAACAACTAATTGCACTTCGTATATATCCTCCATGGTTTAAATACACTATCAAATATACTATCCCATCCTTTATCATCGATTCGCTGCACAAGTTTTTTCTGTTAAGTACATGCCAATATACAGCAATACATATCATGGTCAGTCAAATCAAATTTTGAAAAATTAATGTAAATAAATAGAAAACTATACACATTTTCCCAGAAAATAGTTTACTTCTTTCGGTCTGATAAAAGACAAGTATTAGTCTTTAAAATAGTTTTGTATCATTATTTTCCGTTGTTGTAGGTAACACTTGCCGTGCAGTTGTTGCCTTGTTAATTGTGATGAAACGATGTCAAACAAAAACACAATAACTTTCTCTTAGTCAGCAGTCTGTATTTAGATTAAATGAAATATTTGTTTCAATTTTAAGTATAGGATATAATTCTGAATACCGCATTTTTCCTTATAAAATTATTTTGATAATCGAAAGCAATCGAAAAATCATGTAAACACATATAAACAGTGAACTTTATATTCCCCTGTTGATGAGAGGGCGTCCGTAACGACATGGCGGATTCGACTATTTTATATCAATGACCTTACGAATTAAATCAAAATCATTTGAGGATGTTTATGATTAAAAAGACAACAATAATCCTTATTTTAATATAAAAACCGCAATGACGTCACTCATGACAGATTTGAATATTTGTGCTGGTGTTAAGACACTCATATAAATGGAATGTTGTTCTGCATCCCAAACTAACATTTCTGAAGATTTGAGCCCAAAATGACAGTTTGATGCCAGGATACGATTTATTTCAGTTTGGAGTTCAAAGTTCAGATCCAATGGTCAAGGTTGCCCTTCATTTACGGTAGTGGAGTTCGTAATCTGTTGTCCAAACCATCATTTCATAAAACTTTCTTATTTAGACATGTTTATCACCATCACATATTCTTGATTTTGTCTTCATGACACAAGTGCAACGTGCTTCCGGACTTGTGCTCGAGAGGTACGTCTCCGTCTCTGAATTATAGAATCGCCTCAGGCACTTAGTGATGACCGACATATAAACTTGTCAACACACTAACTACTGTCACCAGACTGCGAATCCGCGGAACCACAGGCTCATCATAAACAATGACGTGTTGTCAAAATTGGAAGAAAATGTTTTTTATGTTTGTACACAAACTGGTATAAATTATTGTTGTATTATTCTGAACTTTTGTTTCAAAATGATATTTTTTATGTTTTGTAAATGCGCACTTTAATAATTTAAAAAAAAAAAGTAAAAATGTAATTTACTCTGAACTACTTGATTTTCTTGGGCTTTTTAACTTACGTCTTTGACAACATAATATGCATGCATTTATTTTGAGTGACATAGATATCACGTTCCTAAAGCTTTAAGGATACAATTCCTGCACCTTTTACAGTGTTGTCAACTACATGCTACCTATAGTCATGTATGACAAAGTATAATTCGAAACTCTTCCATATATGACCCTGAGACATTATAATTATGACAATTTTTCCCGCCCCCATGTGACATGTTTATGGAACACTGGAGGCAAGAAAGCCAAAAATAAATATGCTGAACGACCTTACTGTCTATTTAATTATACCAATATATGTAAAACTTTCTAGGGAAATCCATGGTTAATTGTTGAAACATATTCAATATTCTACGCTTTGTTATTCCTGTTTTAATTAACAAACAAGTGACGGGATATTTTCTATTTTCTGCTAATTTTTTAAAAAAATCTTTATTATTCATAAATTGCAAAACTCTTGCATATTATAAAAGACATAACTGATGTGTACTTGCCTCTATTCAAAGTAATTTGCATCATCGTGAACACCTACTTTATTTACCAATTTATTTCCCCACTCCTCGAAGGACTCTTTTCGAGTATTTAAAATGTTTGCGTAAATTGTTTGTGCTATTTCTTTTATCTTATATACAAATTGAATAAGAACAAATATAAATAAAATTAAGCAACAAACAAATGATATTTTTTCTCGAAACTGAGAAACTGAAATACTTCGTCCTTTTATTGGCCTTATTAATGTCAAAGGACTATTTTGCGTATACATCCTAAGCTATCTTTTGATGTGGGAACATGATGGCAACACTTCGGATGCGTTTGCAAATGTAAAATCAATATGTAAGCTCGTGCATATTTTATATACTGACTTAGTAAAACCTGAAATAAGTAAAACAATCCATAGCATGTTCCAAGTGTCTTTATCTGGAGCACGTCGATTTCTGTTTAGCTTAGCTGGCAAAACCAAATAAAAAATGTTCATGATTTATTAACATTTTTTAAAGGCATTTATTAAAGTAAAAAGTAAGCGAAAGTATATCCGACATTTGTACATCAATCTGTAATTTGTTAAGGGTAATTTCATTACCATTTAAAACCATTTGAAGGTTTCTTTCATTCACAAGAACATGATTAAATGTAATACCACACATACATAGATTTATTTTAATATGGATTATTCAATAAGAAACTAAACATTCATGAAAGAAGACACTGTATACACTAATAAAGAGGCCTGCTCCCCATTGTCAATGACAACAAGTTGCGAATTAACCTAAACACCATGTACATATCTAGTTAGACTGACATACTGCTGCTTAAATATATCATTAAAGCTTTTTTACTGGTTTTTTATTGATATATTTTTGCAATGTTTTACTCGCAAACAGATATACAATGTCAGAATCGTCAAGGTATGTATTTTAGGGCAATTATATTCGTCGGGGTAGCGCACTCGCTTTTTACCGAGACGACCGGGGTTCGAATCCCCGACCGGAGGTGAAAAGGTATGGAACCTACTGCCCAACCACATGGGTTTTGTCTGGGGACTCTTGTTTCCTCCCTCATTAAGACCTCCTGCGCTCTACCATCCAGACCAACAAAAGGAATTAATATAATTTGATAGAACTTGTTTCACATTTGTTGTAAAACAAACAAAGTATGAATATAATAGGTTAGTAATGCTATTCGAATACTAAATGATTGATCTGACATGCCAATGTAGTGGTTACTCGTTAATATGCTTCAACATTATCTTGATCCCGACCGCATTGTGACTACCTGTTGATGTACATGAATGTACCTGTGACTACTCCATGGTGCATCACCACACCAACTTGATCCCGACCGCATTGTGACTACCTGTTGATGTACCTGTGACTACTCCATGGTACATACATAGATTTATTTTAATATGGATTATTCAATAAGAAACTAAACATTCATGAAAGAAGACACTGTATACACTA
>JAUMHH010089872.1:1526-22063 GCA_032359455.1 Chlamys rubida
AACCTTTGAATTGGAAGAGTTCAAATGTGTCTTCAGGGGTGAATGAGTTAAAGGACACATAATTAACAGCATATAACAGACAACTATCTAAAATACTAAATTTTCATAATTCAAAAATAAAAAAATAATAAAATTCAACAAAGTTTCAATAGAATAAGTTGGTACTATTTTCCAGATTTGTTGGGTTTAGACAATGTTCTAATATGACTTATAACTATAGCTAACATTCTATCAGACAGTGGTGCAGCAATACTATGTAGGTTGTAACGATTGAAAACAAATTAACAAGTTATACAGTAATTAATTACAATCAAATCTTGACAAATACAGATTTTTATATGACATCTAGAGTATTATGTTTATACTAGATAGGTATAAAATGCCATAGAAAATCTGGAGGAAACAACAGGGATTACAGATGTAGCTTCATCAGAAACAGTCAGACTTAAATAGAGCATTGATGTATTTATGTAATGAATACATACATGTATACATAAGACAGACCACTGATAGTAAACCTAGTTAAAAGTTTGACATTGAGCAACTACACATGGTAAACTTTAAGTTTGATAGGATTGATAGGAACCAAATTATCATGGTAAACTTCGTTACAAGTTTGAGAGACTCTGAATTTATATAACATTAGAACTAATTGGGTTAAAATTTGACCAATTTCAGTAACATGGTTTAACGTTAACTAATAACTACATTAAGAGTTTGACAGTGACATGGTAAAAGTTAAACTTTGTTACCACTACCGGGGTTGTACAATTTCATGTTTAGACCTTTCACCACGGTAGACCATAAAGGACTCATCTATATCAATGCATGACAGAGTCTACTAAAGTTACATAGGGGTGAAAGGGTTAGAGTACCAGTGTGCAGTTTCATTTCACATTTGGAAAAAAAGTCTTCTAGCCCAACCTACATGTTTATAGTAAATACTGAAAATTTCCACAAGGACTAGCATCAGACTTTTACATTATCTCTTGTGACCACTACATGTTAGCCTTTATCACAAGTTTGACAGCAACCAACGTGTGCTATTCTGTATCTGTATTTTTACGTTGTACTACCCGCGGTTCCGGTTTTTATACAACAGGAGAGAGAGAGAGCAGTTCAGTTAGAGTTTTGTACCCTGTAACATATTTTGACAGTGACGGACTACTTGCGATAAACTTTGTTAAAAGTAGTACATATGATGGATACTAAATAACATTAATCAAAATTGAATTTTGTCAAAATGTCAGACATCAAAGTTTTCAACATATATCTTGAAGTCAGAGATTAATAATGTCAGTTTGACAGTTTGGTGTGCTTGATCATAAACTGAAAAACAATCAACATCCTACGGTTGCTACAGAAACAACAAGCATCATCAATTAAACTTCCTGATTTAAGTCATATTTACTGATGACTACAGGCATAACTCAAACGTGCTGTATTAAACGGATATGTTGACGACTGAAGTAACCGTCTACTAGTTTATAAATACGACATATTAGACAATGCTGTGTACGTGTGCGGAGAGTGAACACAACAGGGACGCCTGTCATGCGGATTATATAACAACATAATCTGCAGGGGAGATTGTAATCACGGTCTAGACACAACAAAACTTCACACGACTGATATTCAGAGTACCTCATGAAGTTGAGTCATAGGGGGTTAGGGGGGTTTTCACCAAAATCACAAACCTATTGTAGAAATAAACGTTGAGTTAAAGGCGTCCTCGGAGAAGCGGAACAGTACACATGTTTTCCCGACACCAGAATCGCCGATAAGTAACAACTTGAATAAGTAGTCATACGTCTTCGCCATCTTGTGAACCTGTTAAAACTCTGTAACTAGTCTTTCGACGGATCCACCCTCATTTACATAAAGATGAGTGACGTAGGCGAGGTCTCCACTTCCGGGTTCCTTGATCATTACAACGTTTGTTTTTAACAGACGTCATGATTTGTCGGTTTAAGCTTCTACGAGGCCATGGCAATAATACCATCGGATAGTTTTGGGGATTATGATTAAATAGGTTGAAAAGGGTAAAACATTCCGAGTAGATCTTATGCACTTGATTGTAAAGTGAAAGTTTAAAAAGACATTTAAAACTTTTTTCCATTCACATATTCAAAAAACAAAGGAAAATATCTTTTCCCTTTAGCTTTTAACTTAATTTATGTAAAAATTGGACAATGAGAGGAGACAACAAAGTCACTTGAGCAAAGGATAATAGGTTTAAAAGTATGAGTCATGTGGTTGTTCACACTTCAATTAAATTCCACTTTGACTATTTACAGATGATATCAGATGTTATTGTTAGACGTGATACGGCATTGTCACCACAAACACCGGCACTGATAAAGAGACTCGTCACGTGTGTGACTGGCATGATTTAAAGTTATTTCCGAGCACGGTAGATATCCTGCAATATTGAGGGATATTATCTGACGTAAATAGGGTTTTTTTCGCCAATCTCTTCCCGGAGTTGTCTTTCCTTACATTCACCTAAGACACGGTTCTTGTCAAAACCACTAAATTACATTAAGGTGGGTCCATCCTTTTGGAAAAACCCATGTCATTTTTTTCTAATTAGGCTTATGTTCTTGCATTTTTTACGTAGATTCCATATATGAAAAGAAAAAAGGGGGTTTTCGACTTACTTTTTGAGATATTTGAGCTGATGGTAGCCACTTTTCTGAAAATTCCCCCCAAATTAATCCGCTACAAATCTAACGTATGAATTGATTTATTATTTTTAAATTACAGAAGACATTCAATATAACAAGTTTACATCTCCGTTTGTTATTGGAACTTAATTTTTTTTGGAATTTAATTTCAAGTTGAGTAAATTCAGACTATTAACTTTATTAATTTGATACAACATGTGACACCTTTACGTGTACATGCATTAACTAAGATTAAATCAGAAATGATGGTGATAATTTTCTTCAAATGAAAGTATTCTCATTTTGCGCACTGTTCAGAAAAGTTCTAAAGAGGTTTTATTTTTCATACTGTCTATAAAGTTGGCAACCAATATTATCTTCCATCAGTGACGGCGGCTGATTGAGGACATCCAAATACTTGTTTATTTCGTTATAATCTCGTCATGACGAGTAATTAAGTTGCTCATTATTACGACTTAGTATCTGTTTTCAATTGCACGGTTAAACAGTTTCATTTCATTTTTGCTATCGAGTCAAGCTAAGCTTCGATGGAAGAGAGACCCTATTTTGGTTCATACCAGATACAAGGACATCGATGCGATTATCGTTGTTATTTACGTAAAACAAGTATCAAGTATTATTTTACAGTACATGTATATTAATAAATAGGTAATAATCAATTCTCCGTGTTACTAAATTTTGACATTTGACAACCAAATCCCTGTGCAATACGCACTTTTTTAGGTCGAATCAGCCAGAATAGATTTGGTTTGGTTTTGATCTGTTTAAGGTACGCGTCCTATTCCGTCTTTTCGTAGCAGGTATTGATTGTTACGTCATCTGTTTGTGAGAGTAACGTCATAATCATTTGAGAAAACGACGTAATTTTCTCACACAAACTAATGACGTAACAATCAATACCTGCTCACAAGAGCAGATAACTCTGCAATACGAAAAGATGTACGCACCGACTCTTAATTGTCATGTCCATGTGGAAAATTGAACTTGGCAGATATGTATCAGATATTTTCTAATACCTCTTTGTTTAAGGCAGAAAAATGTCGAGTTGTCTCTCTTCCGTCAAACTCTTCAACTTTGAACACCACTATACAGACAAAGAGGACACATTGTAAGCAAAATTAGAACAAGGGGAAAGCGGTAAGTTGTGAAATCAAACATAAGAACGTCAAGACCTATATAGAATTAAAAACTGACACAATTTCTCGCCTCTTCTAACAATTTAGATAAATTAACCTGCAAGTTGGGTTGGTATACCTCAACAGGATCGAATTTGTTATTTGTGTTTCAAACGAATTGGTAATAAAAAACTTCTACTATTAGACCAAACAAAAATCATGTGTGTTTCTTGTTACATGTCTGGGAAAAATAGGATAGGTAATACTCTTTTTTTTTTCAATTGTTATACGTTTATTTAGAAGAGCAATCTTGACTTTAAGTTGAAAATTGCTCAAAATAGTTTAGGGTAGGCACACAATAATAGGGTAGGTAGGGAAACCGGCAGCAAATAACGTTATTTTATTTGTCCGTATTGGTTTATTTGTAAACGTGAACCAATGTGATGGCTTAGACATTTCCATAATCCGAAATATTATTTGTAAGTGTCCTTATTTCACAAAGATAAAAGATTTATTTTCAGTGTGTAATGGCACACGTAAGTAAATTCTTAAGAAACGTAAAAATTTCACAAATAAATAAATGCTACGAATAAATCTTTTCAGATATTGCTGTACTTATATTCCTCCATGTACAGTTTGTTGTACATGTGTGACCACTTATTGCACAATAACGTTTGTCTGAGTGGAATAAAAATCTAAAATCTGAAGTTTTTCGTTTTATGATTTTAATGTAAACCTGCACCTCATGTTTCTATATCTAAGCGTTTAGCGGACCATATGGCAACGTGTCTCCCCTAGTCCTGGGGTCACTAAATACAGACAGGAACTTGCCTCCAATGGGCAGGGGACCTATTCGTGCAACGCTGGACCTTGCGCGTGCCACCTGTACCCCCCTGTTCGTGGCGCTAGCAAACGCTACAGTATCCTGCGGTGAAACTGGCGCAGAGATACAACGCCGGTTCGCCATGTCACACTGCAAAACCGGAAACGGCCAGGTCGGATTAGTACATCGTGCACAATTAGGTGAAGTTGAATACGACGATATCCTAGCAAAGCGTTCACTATAACCGTCAATATTCCTCAGCCCCCTGATAAACGGCCAACCATCCATGATCCGTCCAGGCTGGTGAAGTGCGTTTTGAACTCTTGGGTAGTCGAGGGCCGATACGATTCCGATCCTTCGTTGTCGTGTCCGGAACATTTCCCATATATAGTCTATAAAAGCATGGTGGAGGAAGAAAATCGGGTCCTGTGCGGCCGTCATAGGGGAGGATAACTGGCCGTCAACCCACACATGTGGTCCGTTGTGGTACGCCTCTATGCCAAACAATGGGTTTGTAGGTTCGACAATCTGGCGGTGACGAGTTCTACTGAGCACATTACGAACGCCATCTCGCGATATCAGACTTCCGGCGTTGCCTATGTTTCGGACTAGCGAAATACCTCCCGGAGTGATCCAGCGTCCAAATGGTCCATCATCCACTGTTCCAAACCCTGTCCCAAAGAATTCACTGGACCACAACACTGACTGAGTAGGGTCGACCATGTGGAAATCTAGCGAGGAGTCCCAATATGGCGTCGGAAATTGAGTAGCCGCCTCAAATCTAGAAACGGAAATATTTTCGATAACAGTGAGTTGTATAGAATCTGGACAGGAACAACACGAATAAACAAGATAGTTTACTCTATTGAGATATTATTTCTTTTGTGGAGTTTAAAAATAAACAAAAGTGCGACCCAAAATATAATATCATTATAACGGATGATGAAGACACATACAACTATCAATAGTTACTGCCAATATCTTCATTTTTGTGAGCATTTTATTTTCGTTTGGGCTTCGAATGACTTATATTCAAGTGCATTCATACTTGTAAAATAGTAGGTTATAAGATATTTGTTTACTCTCTTGCTGCTAAAATTGATATTCCCGAGAGCGATTTCACGGTTACTACGCTCTTGAATTTTCTCAAACATATATTTATACCGCTAAATTTAAGTCACTTGCAAAAAGAAAACATGGATTGAGAGATTAATGAATTCGTCATGTATAAACAACTTACACTAGAAGATACACCCTGTGCCAGCCGAGGAAGTTTGGTCCACCATGAGCGGAGTCCAGCACGGCGCCTCTGTGGACGTTCGCAATGGCGTCGTACCGGTTACTGTTACCAAGTCTCTGCAATCAGAATTATGGAATTTGAATTATCGAGCGAGGTCAACATCGATGTCAAGAACAAAAACAACATAAACAATGTGTAGGACCAAAAACGTACTCATTTACAGCTGAGTAGACTGGAACAAGCGGGGTAAAGTATCTTGCTCAAAGATACAACACAGTGCCGTGCCGTGACTCGAACCCGCAACCCTTCGGTCGTGAGCCCGGCGTCCTACCACTAGACTACCATGCCTCCAAAACAATATGAAATAACTTATAATAATTCCTCTTGTTGGCCCGGTTTAATCTTAAAGTAGTTCGTTGATAATCTTCAATGCACATGTTACCGCTGTCCATCATCCTCGTACCTGGGTTATGTTTTATGTCCAGATCTAATAAAACAGCTGACGGAGAGCTTTCAATTTTGTCATGAGAAAATCAAAGGTGCAGCGAAGATGTACATATCAGAGCGAGACTGTTCGATTTTGAAATTGACGGATTTAAATTGTAACATCGTGAAAAGAATGTCAATAGAGCCGAGAAAATAAAGGCAGACGACAACAAAAAACAGTTGTGAAGACATGCCAGAGTGTCGTCCCTAACGCTCATGTGGCCTAGTCGGGTAGAAGTAATTATGCGTTAAATATAACCGGAAAATCCCTCTTTTGTTTTGAACTTTTGTCGTTATACTAAATAAGATATGAGTAACGTTTTGTCGCATTTATAGAGACATTAATTTTCAATTTAATAAGAAACCAACCTGTCGTTTAAGCCTATTTAGACGTCCAGTAAACATTCGCCATTCTCGCGGCGTCAGAGTTCTCACTTCTCGTCTGCTCCATCGGTTGGCTTGGCGCTTTCCCCGATGTCCAGGCGAAATCTCGGATATCACTTTCCGGAGCAATGATTCGATGAAGAGGGATGCCTCTGATGTTATGTTGTACGTCGACAAGTTATTTTTAATGTCCAATGAAAAAAGTTCTATGCATTCACGTCGAAGTGCCATCGGCGGTAAATCCAAACTGACAACTGATTGGTTGTATAAGCATTTGTCATACAGAGTGGATTGATGCGTTGTCTTGACAACAGCCACGTATGAGCACACTGCCACAGTGATGATCAGAAACCACTTCATCCTAATAAAAAATGTACAAATACATGAAACAAGAATTAAAAGATGTGCAAGAATATCAGCAAGTTAACAATTTCATTTTTATATAATTTAATCGTGCTTGTAACAAGCATTTTCATTGGCTTAAACAATTATGTTTTCATCACATAACGTAAAAAATTTACGTCGCCGTTTGTAACGTCGCTTTTGATTGGCTGATACAGCGGCGTAATAATTTCTAAGAGAAAAGAGCCCATCACTAAAAGTGGATTTCTACAGGGATTGTGTAAATTATATTAAATTATAAGGATTGCTATAACACAAAAAACCGGAGTGTACTCTCATCATAAACCGCTTTGCGGTATATTAAGAGTATACTCCGTTTTTTTGTATTATATCTACATAACATGAAAAATATATTCAAGTTAATCCTTAAATACAATGTATGTAATGCAAACCAAAATCTTTGAACTAATCTGGAAGAAAGTCTCTCAGGGAAAATTAAACATCAAATTGAAAATATACACGTGCAAACAAATTGTACACGCTATGAAATATACAATAAATTGCAGTGGAATTGCAAACGCGCAAATTTTCACGTCGTGAATGGAATTTGACCAGTCAAAACTCGAAACCAATCTTGAAAATTACCAATTTATTGTGATTTTTTTTTCCAGATGCCTAAAAAGAATGAAAAAATTCCTTAAGCATGCTTTGAACACAATTCAACAGGAAATATAATATTATGTTTTACTATGGATTATTTTAATGTTCCTTTAAAAGAACAGTAGTACATTTTTCAGTGTATGAGTTGGGCAGCAGTATATTAAAAATTACTCAACCCTTCCTTGTTACCATAAAATATAAATAAATATATGCATCTCTGCTACCATGTCTGTGCAATAGATTGATAGAAGAAAATAATTAAATGAGAGAATGTGTGCCTTATAGCCAATAAAAATCTGTTTAATCCATAAAAGTCAAGGTAGTTTCAACAACTGACATGTTAACAAGTGTTCAAGCGTTCACATAGATACTCACAATTTTTTGGTCTAAAGTAGACATCGTTTGTGTCCGGTTGATCCGGATAATTTTTTTGTGGATTATTTATTTTACAATTCAAATATCATTAGCAACAAAATAAAAATTAAGGATCCCGGTCCCTCTGCTTTTTTGTGGTTTTTCGTATGTACAGCTACCTCCCTTTAACTTCCGTTCGGCCATGACACTTCCGTTGACCAGGTACTTTAGTTGGTTCGAGCGATAGTATAACAATCTGAGGTTGGAATCCCGATCAAGCCCCGCAGAATTTTTCCCACTAAGCCGTACTTAAATGACCATAGCTGTTGATAGTACTAAACCAAACCAAACCAAACCAAACCATCCCCCACTAAGAACAATTTGTTGATTATATTTTGTTTAATTAAGCAATAAACTGCACAGACGTGGCAGACCTACTGGTATAACTATACCACATATGTCACAGACAAACTAAATGGTGCGTGCTATAGGCAGTACTTTAGAAGTTATATATATAACTGCACAAAATGTAAATATTTTCGCATAAAAGTTACGCAATGTATGGTTTTCTTTTCAGCAATGATTTATCAAAGCTATAGTCGTGCCGAAGAAAAAAAACCAGGTTTCAACACTTAATTACAGTTTCCTATACGTAGTTACAGTTTTTCGCAGTGGTACGGGAATCCTTAATTAAAATAATAAATTGATTTGTTTTGTCTTATATGGAACTTTTAGTGAAAACAGTAAACAAATTAGCATTTCCGTTCAACGACTTACCTTGTTGTGGGCTCCGGTCACTATCTGACCACTCCTTCAGCCTACTGTCCAGTCAAATGGACACCACTTAGCGGCCGGCAGAACTTAACATGTGATGAGGATTGTACAGTAGTTTTGTTCTTTTTTGTTTGATATTTTTTGTTGTGTCCGGAAAACAGTTGACTACGTGTCTACTGGACCTTGTCCAGTTCAGTCGTGATGGGGAGGTCATTAGGTCAATGTACATTTTGTGTATGAGGAACTATTGTTATTGTTTGTGGCTCAAGCCAAAAAAAAAATACCATTACAAGTTTTTGTATATACATGTATCTATTCAATAAACACTGGGGTCACCTGACCTACGAAACACTGGTAGCAATTGCTTCTTATTACAGCGATACAAGTAAAAAAAAATCACTTGTTCACTTAAGGCTGTATGCTACGTTTTATGCCATACACGTGATTATTATTATTGTTACCTCCCTTGAATGAATTTATATTTAGAATCGTCGTGTATTTAAAACTAGACGAAAGTGGCTTTGTTATCAATTTTGAGTACCTTATAAATGTGCAATCGATTAGTTATGATAAACAAATAAATCAATAAACCATGTTTTTATAAAGAAAGTTTGTACATGTAGTATACCAAGTATCTTATCGCAGCTTTTTCTCTTTACTTGTACATGTGTGATTGTTTAATGGGTGTGCAGAATTATCATTGTTTATTACAATACAAGCACATGTCGAATTTGATCAAAATACAGATGTAGAACGATAGGTATTAAAGCACCTAAATGTTACAGGAATAATTATAAATGTGGCCATTTTGATCACACAAAGCATCTCAAATTGGACAATAAGTCAACTGAATTTGGAAGATAAGGATAGTTTTTTTAATTAAACTTTATTTGATTACTTTAATTATTTGGCAACAATTGTGAAATAAGTTATATCAATTTATATTAATCATTCTTGTTGGTTCAGATGGTACTGCACAAGGGGATCTTAATGTGGGAGGAATCCGGATTACCCGGCGAAAAATCCACGTGGTCGGGCAGGTGACCATATACCGGTGAAACGAACCCCGACCGCCTACTTAATGCAATATATTAAAACTATTTTTATTTTACTTTATTCTACATGCATTTGGGAATAAACGAATATTTTTTCTTCAAAAGTTGATCAAATTTCTTGGTCGTAATTCTTGCTTCTGAATATGTATATTTCTTTTCTGATGAAAGGAATATTACAAATTGATTGACTATGATTTTACAGGTAATCGATTGTTTGCGTTGTCTGTTAAAAATGAGATACACAAAAAACTAAATTCTCAACTACGAAATACAGAACACTATGGTGGTATCTTAAGCATGACTGTGAAAAACCTGTGAACTGCGCTATACGGAGTTGTACCTGTAAGGAATTTTGCTATACGGAGTTGTACCTGTAAGGAATTTTGCTATACGGAGTTGTACCTGTAAGGAATTTTGCCGAAGCAATAACAGGTGTCAATATCACAGGGACACGAGAATTAAGACACACAGTCTAATTTTGTAGTTGGAATTTGACAGAAATAGATCTAAACATCGTGTAAAATGTCTGATAATATTTGCTTATGTAAGCATTCAAGTTCAAGTTCTTTATTACTTTGATTTTTACAGCTCATCAGTATTAGAGAAGTTCTCAGCATACATACGGTGCATGTCATAATTCCCATGCCCCTGTGTAATAACTCGATTATTATCAGGTCACTGTATACTACATGCAGTGGTTCATTGGACGATTTACTATATTAGACGAGGATCCAGGATTTAATGTTTATGGGAAGGGGGAAGGGGGAGGGGCTGTGGTTTTACCGCGAACTTAATTGACGATTTTTCGTGAGAATACATGCCGAAAGCTTCCAGGTAAGCAGTTTTTTGTGCAATGATCACTGTTCAGACATAAAAACGAAGCAAATATTTTGCTCTTTCCTTCTTCCTCGTGTCTGTATTTATCATTATATCAATAGGTTCTTTTATTTTCATTTTATAATGATTGTCACTTTATTAGCCAATTACTTTCTGTTGGTTGACCAGAGTAAGTGACTCTACATGTAATAGACGCCATGCAGTGGTCAGTCACAGCGTGGTCAAGCGCGAGCTACTTCCATTACATATAAATCACCTATACACGCCAAAATAAAAACATCTACAGCTTGACACATCGATAGTTCATACAAACGTACTTACAACACATGGATGTACCGCCAAATCCTGATTTCTTACAGAACACGCTTCTTATCATAATATTTCACAAACTTATACGATAAATTGAGCAATTTCTACAAATTAGTTTGACATCAAGAGTTACTGTAAACAGACATATTTTAGCGGCCATCTTATAAAACGATTACGTGTTTGTAATATTGTGCTTAATAATGTTACACTATTTGCACTTTCTATGTAAAAATTAAAAAAAAAATATATACAACATTTGATATAGCGCCCTATCTAGATAACATAAGCCACTCCAAAGCGCTTTACAGTACATAGATATACACTTTTATACAGTCAATACAATTAGCATATATATTAATCAATACAATATTGAGGAATTCGCAGGGGCTGCCTTATCAGGCGCTAACTATTAGTCCTATGCCACCTGGCTAATATCTCCCTATGTGTGTATGCCTGTGTGTGTGCTGGAGATGTATTGTGTATAAAGTTTTCTATTGCATATACACACTTACAATATGGGTACGCCAATTTATCAAGGGGCTAATTATAATCTGTTAAAAATGATATCATATTCTCAAAAATCTGAGTGCGCCAAATAAATTATTTTTGAGGTATATATAATTAAATGTATTAGTGCAATGAAACATCAGATGAAATCGAAAATCACATATTATTTTTATTAATATTAAATTGGTAATTTATCTATCAAGAGCGTTCTACATCAATACACTGTTAAATGTTTTCTGATTATATTCTTAAATTAGAGTTGTTTTTTTCTCGGCGAATTCTCTGTCTTTGTTTGTTGTAATTTACTTTTTAATTTGCCCTTCAACTACCTCTCCGATCTCTTCCTAAATTGTTGTTTTTCAAATTCTAGATTGATGCATATGGAGAAATGACTGCATTTTTTTCTTAATAAATTGATGAAGGGCGGGGCTTATTCCGTCACATGATCAACAGAGGTTTTTCCGCTCCACCAGTACAAAATGTTTAATTTTCAGACTTATTTGAGTAGCGATTCCGGCATTTTGTAATCATCCCTGATTTACAAAATCTAGGAACTCGCTGAGTTACACACTTAATTTGACGAGTATCAAAGTGAAGCCCTTGAGAGTAATCTCAAAAACGATATCGTTCCGGCATTGTACAGCTTACAACTTTGTATGTATTATTAATATAAACTTTATTTCATTCCAAATCAAGGAGCATTACACCACATAACATACAAAGGACAATGTATTATTATTGTCATTTGTTAAGAAAATCAATAAATAAAGATATGAAACGAAAGACAGTAATAAAACTTGAAATATCGAAAGTCAGAAGAGTTTTCCTTTAGCAACTGACCTTCAACGCGACGGCCGATGTTCTATTCCGGAATTTAATTGTCGGCATAAACTCACGTTCACTAGCTAAGATCGAAAAATAAACACTGCCAATGTATTTTATTTTTTGTCACACTATGAAATGCTATTTAAACATCATTGACAACGCAAAAATTCAATATCAGAATTTTTTAAACAAAACTTAAACGTTAAACTTTACACTTTTAAAATAGTTTCTCGGTAAGGTTTTAGGCTAACTCATAGCCATGGAACCCTTGCCCCGATGCAAATCTTCGTCTAACACCGCAACATATGACGCCTATTATAGAAGGAACTAAATGTATTAAAAGACATTTAAACCACTTCATATAACACAAATCCACACAGACTTTATGCAGCATTTAGTAGCATGCTCCCTGAAAAGCAACGACATCCATTGTTACCTCCCCTTGTTTTATGACGTCGCGGCTATCGACACGTGACTTTTGGTGGGTTGCTAAGGCGCCATATTCGACGCCGGTGAATCAATCATGGAACCGACACCGGTGAGTCCACCCAAGAAAAGAGGATGTAGAATTCGTATACTGAAAGAAGAAACAATTGACAATCTCATCAAGGGACGCTGGTAAGTTAGGGATTATTTTTAAATGAATATTTCAATGTAAAACCGCCTGAGGGACATTTTATTTACTTGCCAGACTCGGTATCCGTCAAATCAGCTGATCACATGAAACTGAAATTCAGTTCATAATTTTAAAAGTAAACAGCCCAAATAATCAACATCCAAAACAATTTGTATTAATACCCCAAACCCCCATATCAGTTTTTTCTGTGTTCGGATATCAGTTTGGAAACGTATCAATATTGTCTACTAGTGCGAATTGAAGTATGTTTAAAACTGTTCAGAAGCCATGGTATTAACCAGGAAAATCTGTTCACTTTTTTGTTTTGTTTAATAGCATTTCATAGGATACATGATGGACGTAGGCAGTTACTTGCCTCTATGTCCAATTTATTTACAATCTAATTTAAAAATCTTAAAATCACTCCGGTTGGTGGATTTTGTAGCCAGCTAGGTACGTGATAACGGTTCAGTTTAAGGTGTTTCAAAGGATTGTCCTAACTAATTTCAAGTATACCAACACTTCTGTAGCCAAAGGAATTTTTTCGTAATAGCTAATTTACAATGTTTTTTTCTTTATTATTTTTGTGTACATATCCTTTCTGGATGTTGAATTTTGATCAAAGATTCCAGCAGTATCTTTGTTGTCATGAACATTTAAGCACTGAACAGCTTTCAGTTGGCATTCATATTCTTCCGTCTTTAAATAGTTTTAAATCACGTTTAAATGTACACTGGTACAACGTACCTTTTAAATTCAACCCAAGTTTTGTAACGCAACCGGAAGACCTTATAAGTCAACCACAACGAAATGCACCTCTACTAGCCAATACTGGCTAATCAACGGTGTCGACACAAAGGTAACAAAGGTAATATCAACTATGAATGACAACTGAAAGCAGTTCAATACTTATATTTACCATTTTTTGCACAAAAATCGATTACACTTTAATATTATTATTCAGCATTTAGTTCAAATAATGTATGCATCGTGTATACTTGTTCAATGAATAGAACAGCCATCGCCCGGGAGGGTCAGTAGTATCCAACGAAACAATTATGACGTCATAATAATGGTGACGTCAACAATCGGTCCATGGTATGCATAGCCTATATGAATGCCAACTGAATTTGGTAGGGTTATAATTATAGTGGCAATGCCATTCGATGGTAACTATTGTTGTTTGAACTGTTTCAGTATAGCCGTGCAGATCAAACGTCTCATCAAGGACAGACAAGGGTGTGAATCACTCCAGTTACAACTTATGGACAAACAGAATAAAAGTAATACTTCGAAAATATTGGATGAGGGTAAGTAAATGTATATATACAATGTATATAGGAATATAGGTCATCCGTTCGTACGTCATCCATTCAATTCAAATTGTTTTATTGTTAATATAAACAAACATAATTTCAATAATTACATAAGAAATATAACAATACATTTATTAACAAAGGGATACGACAACATTCGTCAACTTTCCCTTTAAAACGCTACTTACAGTTAAACTACTGCTGGGAAAGTAAATTGTTTACAAATTAACTTGAGAATGAAATTATACGGTTTATAAGTATATATACAAATACAATATCTATTTACACCTCTAAAACTAATAATATTCATATGAAGAATGGAATCTGAAATTCTGAATAAATTTTCTGTTAAATCACGTCCTCATGAAATAAAATGTAGCAACATCTGGGATAATCCTGGAAGGGGCCATGCGGCTATTGACCCCTCAAAACTGAAATTGACACCTCCATGTCATAGAATGGCCTCTCTTAATTTTGATTTTGATTAAAAATTGCTGATTCCAGGATTTTCACTGGTCGCATATCTTAAAAAGCATGAAATTTAAACAAGATATTAAAGAACAAAGCTTCACAGCATAGAGATATCTGATATCTGTATCATTCACAGCGTCAAGTTACCCAATGTTTGAGGGTTTCAAGAATCAATACGAGGCTTACTTAGAGAGGTCTGTTATCCGCCAACACGACATCGTGACCGGGTTAGGTCACGCTGAGGGACCATACGAAATGGTAAAAAGGTACGATTTAACAAAACCTTGATATCGTTACAAAACAGTCTGATATAAAATCAATGTTTTAACTTCGTTATAGAGCCTGTGAACACTAGGTCTGCAACGGTATTTCTTACGACGATCTATCGCGATATTTTGGATACGGTTCGATACACAATATATTTTTTGGAGGTTACGATACACCTACGATATTTTCAGGGTTTTGTCGTTTCTGAGTTTAGTCTACTCATATCGGTTCCAACATGGCGAGTGACAGCTCCAGCTTAGCATGCACGTCGAAAGACTTGAATTGTGTGAAACTTTAAAACCGTGCCCATTCTGGACTAAGTCTATTTCCAGTTGTAATATTATGCAATTAATTACTGTTAATATATGTATCGTTATACGTATCGTATTGTGACCACAGTATCGTGATACGTATCGTATCGTCATGTTGATGTATTGTTGCAGCCCTAATAAATATCTCAAGTTGTTGGTTTTTTGTTTTAGCCCATTATATTGAATTGTTTTTTTCAATTTATATTCTCCAAGTAGGTATGAAAGTGCGTGCAATATCGTTATTGTAATTAATATTTCCATACATCTTTTTATTAAAACATATAGTTGGTTGGATGATCCTACAACAAAAACGAAGCCGGAAGAATTGAAAAAGCAATATTCCAACTTACGCGATGACCATGCCAGCAAAATCACTCTTCTGAAAAAGGAGGAAAAGGTAAACATTTCTAGTTTTGACACTGTTGATCGATCGACGGGAGATAACTCGTAGTACATATACTACTTTGTAAGTGCTTGCTACTGTTGCTATTACATTGCTACGAGAGACGACATGTGAAGATAAGGTTAGATGTACTGTTAGGGTGTAAAACGAGACATGTATGCATTCGAGATGGGAAACCCGTCGCCATTATATGATGCACGCAACGTTACGAGCTAACTTAATTAGGATGCTATCATCTCCCGTTCGTATCTTTAACCAGAATTAATCAATTGAAAAACAACCCCACATTTACACTGCACTGTATGAGTCAAATGACGCGAGAGGAATCCCGAATCGATTTTAAACGGCTCTGAATAAAAATTAAAAATTAAAATGAAATAATATTGTGGGTTTTTTTTCTCTAGAAATATGACTGTACATGTGTCTAACGTTATATAAATTAAATAGTATGTTTAGGTATGTATCATAACCTAAGATATTTAATAAAACTGAAAAGTGAAACATTATATTTTTAACTAGACGCTGGCAAAGATACGTGAACAATTAACATCTTGTCAGAAGAAATTGAGAAATGTTCAAAGCGCCCTGCGGGTCACATTTGGTTTGGACGTCGATGTAACAGCCCGTGAGATCAAAGAACACAGAACTCTCAGAAACCTGGAAAAGGAATTGTTCAATCGTCTTGACAAATCTCTGAGACAGTGCCAGGCGCTGATGATAGAGGAAAACGAAAGTCGAAAGCAGCTCCAAAAGGTAAAATTTGTATTCAAATAATGTAAACGTCATGGTTCAAAGAACTAGAACTCTATTTCAGGAGTATTTAATCAAAACATACGTTTTTTCATTTCTACTAATGTCATATGACGTTATTTTCATTATTTTGCATCCCAACTAATGTCATATGACATTAATGTTCTCCATTCCATTCTCACTGGTGTCATATGACATCGATATATCGTCCACTTATATCTTTAGTGACATCGTATGACATAAATGTATCGCTTACTTTCATCTCCACTGACTTCATACATGACATTAGTGTACCCCTTCCATCCCGTCCCATGTCATATGATGTGACACCCACTTCTATCCTCACTGATGGTATATGACATTAGTGCACCCCTTCTATCCCGTCCCATGTCATATGATGTGATATATCACCCACTTCTATCCTCACAGATGGTATATGACATTAATGCATCGCTCCATTTCATCACCACTCACGTCATATGACATAGACAACCTGTTTTGGGTGACAGTGCCAACCTGTTTTGAGTGACAATGACAACCTGTTTTGGGTGTCAATGACAGCCTGTTTTGGGTGTCAATGGCAACCTGTTTTGGGTGTCAATGGCAACCTGTTTTGGGTGTCAATGGCAACCTGTTTTTGGTGACAGTGACGACCTGTCAATGGTAACCTGTTTTTGGTGACAGTGACGACCTGTCAATGAAAACCTGTTTTGTGTGTCAATGACAACCTGTTTCGGGTGACAGTGACAATCTGTTTTGGGTGACAGTGACAACCTGTTTTGGGTGACGATGACAACCTGTTTTGGGTGTCAATGACAACCTGCTTTGGATGACAGTGACAACCTGTTTTGGGTAACAATTGACAACTTGTTTTGGGTGTCAATGACAACCTGTTTTGGATGACAGTGACAACCTGTTTTGGGTAACAATTTACAACCTGTTTTGGATGACAGTGACAACCTGTTTTGGGTAACAATTTACAACCTGTTTTGGGTGTCAATGACAACCTGTTTCGGGTGTCAATGACAACCTGTTTTGGGTGTCAATGGCAACTTGTTTTGGTTGTCAATGACAACCTGCTTTGGATGACAGTGACAACCTGTTTTGGGTAACAAGTGACAACCTGTTTTGGGTGTCAATGACAACCTGTTTCGGGTGACAGTGACAGCCTGTTTCGGGTGACAGTGACAGCCTGTTTTGGGTGACAATGACAACCTGTTTCGGATGACAGTGACAACCTGTTTCGGGTGACAATGACAACCAGTGACAACCTGTTTGGGGTGACATTGACAACATGTTTCGAGTGACAGTGACAACCTGTTGTAAGACTGACTGTCAAAGTGACAACTTGTATAGGTTAGAGTGATTGGCTAAGTTACAACCTGTTGATAAGTGACTGGCTAAGTTACAACCTGTTGATAAGTGACTGGCTAAGTTACAACCGGTTGATAAGTGACTGGCTATGCGGGAACCTGTTTAATGATCATTGTCCTACTGGACTGTATTTTCCCATACACAGTTACCTCTCTTTAACTAACACTTGAAAATAACAGTAGCACAGCCCTTCTTCTTCTTCCAATAATCTGCATGCATACCACCTCTGGTGTACAATTGACCAGGTAGCTCAAACGGTTAGAGCGATAACATAACAATCTGAGGTCCAGGTTCGAATCCCGGCCTAGCCCCGCTGGAGATTCACACTCAGAACAGTGCTGTTGATTATGTTTTGTTTATTTCATCTCTTTTTTTTCTCTCATAGAATTCAAAATCCCGCAAAGTATGACGTTCTTTTCAGAAGTGTTTTTTCTGCAGCCGGAGAAAAAGGTTTCCAGTACTTAGTTACAGTTTTTGGGCAGTAGTACGGGATCCTTAAGGATTGTATTACGATATTTTCTATTTTAAGTTAGATACGTCTGTATATATGTTAAAGGGTATGGCAAGGATAGCGGCCGAAGTGGAACGTTTTGACAAGGAACGAGTGAAAGTGAGCAACGCTGCCATGAACAGTTTTGTACGGGTCTTAAATCAGCATGAAATGCAAAGGTATGATTTCAGATATTTCTTCCTTCTTTCTTTGATCTTCACTTCAAATATGATATGTGTTTGTATTATTTTTTGGACTACATCTTTACAAAAGCTCAAGCTATATGACTTCTGTAAATCGTTAAAAGGATTTATTTTTCTAATTATAACACTAACCCCAATCCCCCCTTCCCGCAACACAGTAGGGAAGTATACTTCAATCTGGTTGTCCGTTGACACAATCTTTTAAATGTCTTTACAGCTCCTACTACAGTTGTTCAAGCCATTTAATTAAAATCAACTGATGTAGTCAAAACGCTATGAAACTGTACACCTGCAATTAGCACTTAAAGGTTCATTTAGCAGGAATGATAGATATATGTGCAAGAACGATGTTTTTACCCAGACCGTTTCGCTGACAATCTGCCAGCTTGGTCACCGGTGACGTTAGTGATGTGGGAGTTACTTACTAACGTCACCATCGACCAAGCTGGCAGAATGGCAGCGAAACTGTCTGGGTAAAACATCGTTTTTGCACATATACATGCAATTAACATTTATAACCGAATACTTTCGTCAGAGTTATCCCCCTTTATTGATATCATTAAAAAGAAATGTTTTTACCATTCTTTAATGAGAACGTTATTATAGATCTTCTTCAGAGTGGGTACGGGTATTTCTAAAGCCCAATGCTAAGAGATCTGTTTGCTTATAGTTCTTTCAATTAACATGGCAGTTCATCATGTTTTCGTCTAGTAAAATCTAAATTATGTTTCCAATATATCTGTTTCAGAACTGAAAAAACGCGACCGAAGTGTGACCTTATAGCAACAGTATCCCCAACATTTATGGCCTCCCCAAACGTGTCTCTGAATAACAGAGATACTGCCTTTATCTACAAGTTCCCAGATTTTGCAGTAAGTAAACACTTAGACATTTTAATAACTTTCCTAATTCTTAAAATTGTATTTGGGTTCAGAACTTGAAATGTCAATTACAGAGGAAAACGTTATGAAAACATGCGTTTCGATTTTCAAATAAGAAATGGGTCAATGGCGGGAATTATAATTTCACATTTTTCTGAAAAATTTGAGAAGGTATATTGAATTATTGTGACAGGTTTGGATGAGTGGAATAGTATAGTTTGATAAGTAACATAAGTCTAGTTCAGTGAAGCAGTGTGTCAGAATAGACAAGTTGTAATAAGTAATATACCAAGGCCTGGTCCAATGAGGCAGGGTGTCGGAATAGAAAAGTTTGGATATGAAATACGCCAGGGCTTCATAGAAAAGTTCGGGACAAAGAAAAATATCACTGTACAAAGGGAAATCGGGATTTTTTTTAAAGTGTACAAAATGACATAAGGCCAATATAAAAAATATAAGTGTTTCCTATTTCTTTCATGTGTACCTACCCTCACTCTAAGTCCTAAATGAATATGAAATACGTATATAATTTTATTTGGCTTAATCTCATATACTATTTTGAAACACACAGATTTCAGTTTAACACGCAATCAAATGTAACATAATGAGAACTGGGGTTATACTAACTGTTATTCTATAGCTATTTCGTATTTTTATCAGACATGTCTTCCTCACTCCCGACTCATTAAATAAACCTGCTAGGAGTTGGTAAACACTCTTGGTTACCCACTAGTGGGTGGGTAACACTCTAGACGTTATTTCATTGGTCAATCTTCTAGTTATGACGTCAAGTAGGAATGCTTTGTGACGTCATCTTTCATTCACTGTGACGTCATAGTTCATGGCAATTGTTTCTCCGATCCTGTGGTTTTCTAGGTATAATAATAACCTTTTGACGGTTGATTATCATGTTTATCTAACTCTCGTTAGTAAATCTTCAAATAGTAAAAGACACTCGGTAATCATCCATCCTCAATATCCAGGGGTTACGCTCACTTTCGCTCTCTACACCCCTGGAATATGTCATAGCAAAAATAAAGGCACGCGGCTAGCTATT